>OY754979.1:26029033-26139033 GCA_963576475.1 Molanna angustata
GTTTATCTTATATTTTTAATAAAATATAAGGCGTACTTCAACATATTTTTTTTAAATTAAAGAAGACAAAAATATCTAGAAAAATATGATGTGACGTTGCATTAATGCTTCAGGTTTAGCAAATAAACCTAAAAAACATTTATTTTCCATTCAGCGCCATTGCGAAATAAAAGTTTTCTTAACCTGATGCATTAATACAACGTTACATCGTATTTTTACAGATATTTTGATCTTCTTTAATTTATAAAAAAAATATAATGCTCTACCTTATAGTTTTTTAGCAATTTAAGATAAATGTCAAAAATCGGGGTATGCTTATTATTTTCCTACAAGAATATATACAGAACGTAACTAAAAAGTTAAGGTATATTTTTCTTTATTAATATCCAAAATAACTAGGTTATTTTTTTTCAAAATGATTCGTTTTGTGGTAATGATGTTAATTCAAATTGAAAAAATAGGTACGTTGACAGCAGTAACAACCATAAGTAAGTGATTATCCTACAGGGGCATTAATGTGTAGCATGTCGCTTTATTGAAGCTATTATTTAAAAGCTTTTGAAATAGTAAACTTCTTTCACGGTAGATGTTAGTAACTACGATAAAATGACGGGGCTGTCTGGCCTTTTATACTATCAGAGAAGTAGTTAAATGAGTACATGACGGTTGTGTTGGTGTTTCTCGAAAGTTCTTCCCTAGTAAATAATCTCATGTATTAGTATTGTTGTCAATCTTCTAGTAGATTACTGACCTCGTACTAATGTAAATTTCACAACAAGATGTAAGTACTTGCGATTTCTGTCATTACAATTTTGACAATTCAATTTTATTTTACCAATAGGATTTGGCTGTGATTTCTCTAAACCATCATTTTTTATTTAAATATACGTAGACTTACATACAATATTACATGTCATCAAAATAATCGCTGTTTCCTTTTCTTATTTAAGTTAGAAGCATGTGTTCAAGAAAGCAGTAGCTCTTTACTTACATAATATAAAAAAATATCAAAGAATCTATAAAACAAAACACATTGATTAAACCAGTGGGTTGTGGCCAACGCTAAACTCCTCAGAGTTCAGTCACTCCATAGAGTATTCAAATTTCGTATGGAAATTATTCAGCATTTTCATGAAATGAGTTTGTTCAATTATTTTTTATTTAAATATTTTATTATGAAAACTTGATAATTCTTCAATGCCATTTTATGAAAGTGATATGTCATTTTACCAATTTGAAAATAAAAATTTCAAATTTTACGTTTTCTGAGCTTGGGGTCACTTTAAAATATTTGACGTTTAAAAAAATTGAGAAGCACTATTCAGATATCCTTCAAATCTAATGTGGTCTAAGTGAGTATTAGATATACTTACATATTTGAAAAATTTGAAAAGAATCGAATGACTTTTTATCTATAATTAATAAAGTGAAATAAACACGGCGTACATAGTACACAGCACATAGCACACACACAGCACATAGCATACACACAGATACATCGTGATGAAACTTTCAGAATACAATCTCAGCATGATACTAGTTGATAATCTGCAATAAAAAAATACCCTTAAAAATTTCGAAATCATTAAAGTCTGATTTTTTTAAGAGTGCCAAAGCTCATAGGGTGACCATGGTGTAAAAGAAAAAAATATTATGGGATTTTTTTTTATCATTTCATGATATAAAACGGTTGTAACTTTCACATGCATATATCTTCAAAACCTTCAAATCTTTTCATACCTATTCTTACTCCCGGTACCATGCGGCTTTAATGGATCTATATTATTAGGTATTTTCTGCAAATGTTAATGGGCATCTCCTGGGAAAGTAATATTTAAACAAAATATTTATTTGATACTTTTTATTAGGAAAATAAAAGAATACATCATAAAGTAATTAATCCTTATAATAATAAACAGTTATGTACATATTATTTTACAAAATAATAAATTATATTATACAAAATATTTACATAATAGTTCTTTGAGGCAAACACACATAAATAAATAATATATCTATGTAACTAATAAAAATAAATAATGGACACTTATTCTATACTAAGACGGTGATAACACATGTTTATAATAATAATTATATATCGATATTAAACAAAAAATAAAATACATAAGTTAGAAATAAAAAATGAAATTCTTAATTTAGAACACATGGTCACCATAAAAAATCAAACGTGCGCTCACTTCGAGAGATAGATACGTACTGTCGGGTTTGTTGATGTTTGTTGTTAAGGACATCAAATGGTGTAAACCAATCAGCAACCACGAGTCTACTAATACATTTACATGCGTAAATACTATGCATTTTTTTTGTTTATGTATAGAATTGGCACTTGTGTAAAAACAAATTAATTAACAATTATAAATAAAACACACAGTTTCAAAACGAAAAGCAACACAAAGAATTTAAAAAAAATATACTATTCAAACCAAATTCAAGTGCAAATACTATGCTATAAACCACTTGTCGAGTTGAACTTTACACGACTAGTTTCGGGAGATAAGATAAATGGTAAGTTATAATACACCTGCCGATTGGAGAAGTAAAGAGCATTAACAAAGACAAGATTAGATTTCCATAGATATTTCTTATTTTTTATCGAAATGCTCTCACGTACCGGAAAAAAAAAATTCTTGTTACTTTTGTATAAACAATGTATACAATAGAAACTTATAAATAAATATGCATTAAGGAGTAGTAAAACTTTCAAGATAAATAAAAAAATACACACTATGTAAAGACGAGTTCAGTGTTGGCCACAACCCACGAGCTGTTTTTTTTTCTCTATCGAGCATTCCCGTGAAGAGTTCATGATTTATAGTCTTGTTCGAGGTTAGGGAAAGTACACAAATCGAATTTATGCCAGCTGGTAAGTAGGTACAAGGAGAAAGTACCTATATAATATGGATAGGTAAATAAGGATATAGGAACGTTGAAAACGGTATCTTTAAATGTGAGGAAATAAAATATGACACAATCAATCATCACAGAAATTTACAACACACCAAAATTTTGTTTTTTAATTTTTATTTTTTGTCCCTGGTAATTTAATTTGATTTTTTTGTCCCTGGTAGTTTTATTTGATTTATTTTGTTCCTGGTAGTTTTATTTAATTTTGGTCCCTGTTAGTATTATTTAATTAATTTTTGTCCCTGGTAGTTTTATTTTATTTACTTTTGTCCCTGGTAGTTTTATTTGATTTATTTTTGTCCCTGGTAGATTTTTTTTGGTTTATTTTTGTCCTAGGTAGTTTTATTTGATTCATTTTTGTACCTGGTAGTTTTATTTTATTTATTTTTGTCCATGGTGGTTTTATTTGATTTTTTTTTGTCCCTGGTAGATTTATTTTTGTCCCTGGTAGTTTTATTTGATTTATTTTCAGGATGTTTTTGATAGTGAAAGCTGTCATCACTTTCTCTTTCTTGCTTCTCTCCAGTTCACCTAGGGTCAGCCCTTTTGGGACACAGTCAAAAATTAAAAAAAAATATGTACATCTTATAAATAAATGTACACTTTTTTGTTTCTTAAAAGGTTGACAATTCCCGAAAGAAACAAACTAATTTTCATATATTGACTCTTGAGTAACCAAAAAGACTTAATTTTTCACAACATGGGATAATTTCAAAAATAGAGAAGTAATTATCCGTTGTCTATGGAAATCTGATCAGCTTTGTCATTTTATTATAGTTCACTTATGGTAAATTATAATAATAAATATATCTATTAACGTTTACCACAGTGGACTACTATTGAGTCGACGTGGGAAGGTCTCTAGATGGGTTTTAAAAAAAATCTATTAACGTCATTTTACTGTAGTTATTTTTTATGTTTTTATTTATAAATTTCAATACCCTCATTTATATTTACCTATCGTCATTTGTGTTTTCAATACACTCATTTATGTTTCACGATCGTCATTTGTGTTTTCAATACACTCATTTATGTTTCACGATCTTCATTTGTGTTTTCAATACACTCATTTATGTTTCACGATCGTCATTTGTGTTTTCAATACACTCATTTATGTTTCACGATCTTCATTTGTGTTTTCAATACCCTCATTTATATTTTACTATCGTCATTTTTGTTTTCAATACACTCATTTATGTTTCACGATCGTCATTTGTGTATTCAAGACCTTCATTTATTTTTATTAACAAACTTTTTTTTTTAACATCTCAATAGAGACGAAGTTGGGATATTGTCTTCGTCTCTATTGAGATGTTAAAAAGCTTGTCAATAAAATTATTATTTGACTCCCGAAAGGGAAAAAATCCAATGTTTGCGTATACGCAATTAAAAAAATATTCGACCCTCATTTATGTTTCACGATCGTCATTTGTGGTTCAAGACCCTCATTTATGTTTCACGAGCGTCATTTGTGTTTTCAAGACCCTAATTTATATTTCACTATCATCATTTGTGTTTTCAATACCCTCATTCATGTTTTACATTCGTGATTTGTGTTTTCAATACTCTCAATCATATTTCACGATCGTCATTTGTGTTATCAAGACCCTCATTTATGTGTCACGATCGTCATTTGTGTTTTCAAGACCCTCATTTATGTTTCACGATCGTCATTTGTGTTTTCAAGACCCTAATTTATATTTCACTATCATCATTTGTGTTTTCAATACCCTCATTCATGTTTTACATTCGTGATTTGTGTTTTCAATACACTCATTTATGTTTCACGATCGTCATTTGTGTTTTCAATACACTCATTTATGTTTCACGATCGTCATTTGTGTTTTCAAGACCCTTATTTATGTTTCACGATCGTCATTTGTGTTTTCAAGACCCTCATTTATGTTTCACGATCGTCATTTGTGTTTTCAAGACCCTCATTTATGTTTCACGATCCACATTTGTGTTTTCAAGACCCTCATTTATGTTTCACGATCGTCATTTGTGTTTTCAAGACCCTTATTTATGTTGCACGATCATCATTTGTGTTTTCAATACCCTCATTTGTTTTTTGACAATTTTTTAACATCTCAATAGAGACGTAGATTCGGGAGAACAAGAAACTCGAAGAGAAAGAAGAAAATAATATAATGTACCTATAAAATTAAAACGTACCATCAAATACTTGTATTGACGTCATTATATTGTGTCATAAGAGATAAATATCCGCTCTTATTTATGAAGCACCAAGTACACTTTCTGTCGGAAGCATTTCTGCGGTTTTGTTTGTCGATAATATATGCGGAAGCTCCAGAATTTATGCCGCAGTCGAGTCGTCCGCCATCTTTCACTTATGGCAAAACAAAATAGTAGAAAAATACTATAATATAAATAACAGTTCAGAGAATGTCATAGATTTTTCTAGAAACTGAAGAGAAATGTACTGATAAAATAAGATGTTTCATAAACCTTTTTCAATGTCTACCATTTTTTATAGATAAAAATAGTTGTGATAAAAACACACAAACCTGTCAGCATAAAATTAAGGATTTTAAGTTCATATTTTATTTATTTTATTTTATTTGGGAAATATGTAGTTATTAACATAATATGTAATTTATATGTTTTTTTCTAAGTGTACCTACATAAATACATAACATCACGCCATGTCCCTTACGGGGTAAGCATAGAGAACCGAGCGCCATACTTCTCTATTTTTGCACACATTTCTGGCTTCATTTACATCCATGCATCGTCTTATTCAAGTTTGAACAATCGACGAGCATGTGTACATAAAAGATTTTCTATAATTTTGTATTTCAATGTGTGTATATCTTTTATCTCAAATTTTTAAAATAGTTAGGTATACTTTTACGTGATTTTTTTGTATGTATTAACCTTTTTTATTCTGCTGTTTTCCTTTTTATATAAGTATCTATACCTATGATTGTTGTTTTTCTATGATTTTTTATTTCAACATATGTGAATTTTTATTTATGTATGTAAAAAGCAATTGATGTCGTAAATAAATAAATAAATCAATTTATGACATTTTTTATCATAGTTTCAATGTAAAGCTGAAACATTATAAGTCCTTTCCTTAAAATGAACATGTCCTTGTAACATGTACATTTACAGCCTCATACATTGTCTAAATAAATCATAAATGCTTATGTTATAGGTGAACGAAATAGGTCGAGGCAGGATTTGAACTCGCTACAACTGGAATTCAAATCCAGAACGCATACAAACACTATAAATAATTTACACATACAAACCAATGTGGCATAATTCCATGTGGGTAAACTAGCGACAGGTGTGAGGGTGTGCATAAAAATAAAAGAAGGCACTACATTCAGAATTGGTGGACCTCACTCACAAACCGTGTCAGATGTTATAAATTAAATTGAGTTTGATAAATTATTTCTGATTGAGATATTTCCATTAAAAGAGTTTGATAAATAATTTCTGATTTAGATATTTCCATTAAAAGAGTTTGATAAATTATTTCTGATTTAAATATTTTCATTAATAGTTTAATAAATTATTTCTGATTTAGATATTATCAATGGAAGAGTATGATAAATTATCTCTGATTTAGATATTTTCATTAAAAGAGTTTGATAAATTATTTCTGATTTAGATATTTTATCATGAAAACTAGATAATTCTTAAATGCCATTAAATTGCTAAAAAGTGATGTGCTTTTTTAGCAATTTCAAAAAAATAAAAACAAATTGTAAGTTTCGTGAGTTTGAGGTCACTTTCAAATATTTGACAGTTAAAAAAATCGAGAAGCGCTGATCAGATATCCTTCAAAATCTAATGGTGTCTAAGTGAGTATTAGATAATCGATAGAGTAAAATAAACACGCCGTACATACCACACAGTACACAGCACACACACACAGATACATTGTGATGAAACTTTCAGAATACAATCTCAGCTTGAAACAAGTTGATAATCTGCAATAAAATAAATAACCCTTAAAAATTGCGAATTCATAACTCCCCACTATATCTCCCTGGGATAGTGAGAACTGGGGGGCAAGTCTGGTCCAACTGGCGAAATCAAAACCGTCACGATTACCCATATCATGGATATAAATATTATATGGAGTTCGTGCTTCTCTGGACAGGAAATAGGTTCTGGTATAGTTATCGTAAAAAAATTAACATAATATCTTTAGATGTCATAGAACTCCATATGACAATATTATATCCATGATATGGGTAATCACGAGGGTTTTGATTTCGCCGGTTGAACCAGACTTGCCCCCCAGGTACGCGTGAGGTGATCTTACGATCATATCATCTGCGATACAAATATGTATGAAGTAAGCAAAATTGTGTCCATTCATAAATAAATATGACCTCATCCGTCTAACATTAAACAAGAATAATCACATACAAAACGTATAATATATTTTATATTTATGTAGTTATTATTACGATGAAGCCATCCCACAGTAGGTACTTTGTAATACAATTCACTTCAGATTTTACATACATATACTAGTTGCATGTAACATATCCAACTGACAAAACGGTGAAAATTGGTATAATTATAGACAAATACAAAATCACAAATATATTTTTACACTATGGAATAGTGGAGAGTCATGATTTCACAATTTTTAAGCGTATTTTTTTCATCAATTTCTCAACGGGTATCATGTAGAGAGTGCACACTATGAGTTTCGTGACAATGTTTTAGTGTGTATGGTGTATTGTGAAAACTTTTGTCCTCTGGGAATCTTATATTTGTTCAAGAATCTAATAGAAGTGTACTTCATAAAAATGCATTTAGAGATTGTCAACCTTTCAAGAAGAAAAAATGAACACTTACTCTGTTGTGGAGAGTTTAGTGTTGGCTACAACACACTCGTTTTAAATATGTTCAAGAGTTTCACAAACATTTTTTGTAAAGAAAAACATTTTTCACAATAAATTTATGTGTTTAACTGCCTATAATATATCTATTTTTTTGAAAAAAATCGAAAAACGCCGAAACACCCCAAGATAATTTAATTTTCTTTAAAAAGTATGTACAATATAGTAGTACATCTCAATTTTTTTAACCATTTTAGTAAAAATTGAATTTAGTGACGACATCGTTTCAAACAATTTGTATGGCAATATACACTACACAATATCTACGGGGACACTCAATAGTTATGTAGATACTAACATACATACATACATACTATTAAGGTTAATACTACTTTAAACTTTTGGTTCTATATATCAATAAAATAAATAATAAATAATCCAACTGTCGATTTGTTCAGGAGAACTTTGTTCTCTTAACATATCGACAATGTTTCAAGCCAGGATACGCGAGAATTGTATGCAGAGGTCTACTTTTTTCACAGCTTTTCCAACTTTGAAGTCAAAAAACACCAACTTAGAGGCTTCGCAGCATATATGTTCCATACACGGATTTACTCAGAATTCGGAGTAGAACATTTCGTGTGTCTGTGTGTGTGTGTGTGTGTGTGTGTGTCTGTGTGTCTGTGTGTGTGTGTGTCCGTCCGTCCCTTATAACTTTTGATCCGCTCAATTTACAGAGCCCAAAATTTCAGAATATATAAAAAGTTACAGGCCTACAAAACTTTTATACTCAGAATTTTGAATTTTTGTTTCAGTCAGGGGTTATCAACTTTTTAATTTTTATTTTATTTTTCCATATATCTCAGAAACCATAAAAGCTAGAACGCTGAAAATTGGTACAAACATAGAAAAATAAAAAATCTCAAATTAAAATTTTCAAAAAAATTACAGGGTTTCTCAAACATTTTTTATTAAGAAAAATATTTTTTTTATGATAAATTTATGAGTTTAACTGCCTATATTTCCAAAACTTTTACAATTATCGAAAAAAGCCGAAATACCCCAACTAGATAATTTAATTTTCTATAAAAAATATTAACATTGTAGCAGAAGAACTCAATTTTTTTTTAACAATTTTTTTAAAAATTGAATTTAGTGACGACATCGCTTCATACATTTTGTATGGCAGTCGCCTATACACAATATGTAAGAAGACTTAATAGTTTGATACTTCATCTCCAAACATACATACCATCATGATATTTTCATATTCTGGGTAGGAAAAAAGGAACTTCCTCCATACTATCCTATCTTGACATACATACCTACATATGTTGTATAGAAAACAAAATATCTGAAAATATTCAATAATTTGTATTTATGGGTTTATAGTTTGGTACATATTCTTCAACTATACATACTATCGCTATCGACAGTTGGATCTCATGTGTTACATGCAACTAGTATACTCGTAAATATTCAATGATATGGCATTCAGTTCGTAATGCTGTAACCTCGAAATGGTATTACATACAACATATATGCTGTATACTATCTACCTACTAACTAAGAAGATTATTTTTATACATACACATACCACCACGCCTAACAGATTACTCGATTCCTAAAATAGATTAAATTTTACATATTATTGACATTTTAATTTATATAGATATATTTATTAATGTATGCATGAAGGAATGGGCAATCTGTTGTTTGTATATTCATATTGTTATTAAATTAGAAAATACAACAGGCGAAATAATAATAACTTACCGCCAAATCTAAATGTTGCCTTAATTAAATTATTAATAATTCTACAAAATTACAATCAGCTGTAAGCCTCTTGATGGGTAGTTAGATCTCCCGAAACTAATCGCGTGCGTATAACTCAAAACTAAGTTATTGTAGCAATTCACCTATTTTTTTCTCAGCTTCTTCTTTTTTATGTCTATTTATTAGCATGTTTTTTATCATTGGTATTCTATTTTCCTTTTTAATTAATATTTTATTTTTACTTCTCCTTTATATTTATTTTTTGTTTGTTTTTTTATTAATGTGTTTGAACTTATTGCAGTTCTCATTTCTTTATGATTTCATCAATTAAAACTGAAAAATAGCTCTCACGACCTGGAAATTAGAGATATTTTAATTTGGTTTCAACTATTCATACAACACCAAGAATCTCCATAAAATTGTATTCAAAGTTAGTCAATGTTAAAAGAAAAATATTCAACTGTTTGAAAAATTATATTTTATTTAATGGATTTTTGTATGAAACTTATATTGTAACAAGAGAATTTTTTTATGTTTGGCAACGTTCAGTTCTTTGATTTCATATTGATATAAGAATATTAATAGCTTGAACTTAGAACTGATTAGCTTTTCATAGATATCATAAAATTTCTTCATATGATATCACGTGTCAAAATTTTCAAAATGCTCTAACGCTCTTTAAAACAAAACTTATCTTCTTTTATTAAAATATATCATACAACATAAGCATTCTTCACCATACTGCATTAATAGTTTGTCTATCTTAATATAAAAATATACTATCGTTAGAAAATTTATATTCCTGGTAGTAAAAATTAGAATGAATAAAAATGTATATAATTAGATAAATTTCTTATGTATGGAAAAGTTCAGTAATTTGATTTCATGTTATAATGTATAAAGCTTGAACATAAAACTGATTAGCTTTCCATAAATAACAAAAAAATTCTTCATATGATATCACGTGTCAAAATATTCAAAATGCTCTCACGTTCTTTAAAACAAAATTTAACTGCTTTTATTAAAATATTTCATGCAACATAAGCATTCTTCACCATACTGCATTAATAGATTGTCTATCTTAATATAAAAATATACTATCGTTTGAAAAATTGTATTCCTGGTAGTAAAATTTAGAATGAATAAAAATATATATAATCATATAAATTTCTTATGGATGGAAAAGTTCAGTAATTTGATTTCATATTATAGTGTAAGAGCTTGAACTTAAAACTGATTAGCTTTAAATAGATAACATTAAATTTATTCATAGAGTGTTAATTAAAAATTTCTTCAGAGTGCATGAGTGTTAAATAAAACAAAATAAAATAAAATAAAATAAAATAAAATAAAATAAAATAAAATAAAATATAATAAAATAAAATAAAATAAAATAAAATAAAATAAAATAAAATAAAATAAAATAAAATAAAATAAAATAAAATAAAATAAAATAAAATAAAATAAAATAAAATAAAATAAAATAAAATAAAATAAAATATAATAAATTAAAATAAAATAAAATAAAATAGAACAACCAGGAACTCACTCTTCATATTCCACCTTTGTCTCTATTAAGATGTTGAAATATTGTCAAAAATATTATTGACTCCCGACAAGGAAAATTCAATGTGTGCGTATATGCAACTTTTAAAATATTCGATAAAAATAGGATATTAAAAAAATATTATTTTAATAAAATTTGTAATTTTCCAACTGGGTATTTCATAATTTTCAAGTGCCGTCTTTCAAAAATATTCATTAATAAAATTTGTTATTTCAAATACAGATGTGGGGATAAATGCATGTGTCATGCTTTCTTTTATAGGTTAATGAACACCCACTTAATGAATGCCCACACATGTCGCTGGTAATCCTACAATGTGGGATAGTACATTATATAAATATGTTTGTCTGTACACAGTGTATAACTTTCAGAAATACAAATTGCATAAATCCAGGCGTAATAAACACTCTTGTCACCATCACTGATTCTCTCACGCTGTAGTTTATAAAGTAGAACACTGTGAACACGGACAAGAATGGGCCTCATAGCAACCTTGTCTCTTCGTATGTTTATTATGAAACAGTAATAATTATTTATTAATTATTTTATCATACGTACCATCACGGTATCTCCCACAGTGTGGGATTGCCAGTGACGGGTGTGCGGGTGTGCTTTACCTTATAAAAAGAAGCAAGACCACACATCGGTGTCATCTAACCTAAAAAGCACTAGGTACACTTAATGAATTACGGTCGAATTTTGCACTCTGCGTGATCACTTACTAGTTAATACAAATACATTGCATTAAACGAAGAAAATACATCAATTCTCCCCAAACAAACTAACAATGCAAAAGTAAAAATATTCAAATATAATTATAGATAGGTAGATATAATACTAATATTGACTCACTTTTAGTAGAAAGATATCCAGGCTCGGTGGAGATGTGCCTGATACCCGACATTATCCACTTCAGTACACTTGGAGGTCAATATATCTCACAATTAGGCCATTTTATTGTCTGAAACAACAAAAATACATCACGTTACAAATAAGTCAAAAGTGAACGAATACAATGTAAAATTCAATGGCGCTAAATATACATATACAAACAATGACTGAACAAATAAACTGGTGATACACACTCTAAAAAACCAAGTCAATAATATTAGACCATGTAGCAGGCAATCTTAATTCGAGAGTTGACATGACATGTTATTTACGTATCTTCTTATAATATGATAAAAGGCTTACTTAATAAATTTTGGAAATCTAAAGTAATAAAGCAATCAAAATGTTAGTGTTTGTGTGTGTGTATGTGTGTGTGTGTGTGTGTGTTTGTCTCACGCCTTCTGAAAAACCAAGAGCATCTAAAAATCTAATTTATGTGCGAACGTGTACCTGTATACCTGATGCAGTGTCACGCTAAAAATAATGCGATAAAAATGCTGAATTTTAAAAATATTTCAATAATTATTTTTTTCATACAAAATTTTCCAAGTCGTATCTGTCAAAAAAGTGTACATTTTGCACGCAAATATCTGTTAGTTTAAAAGTTAGAAGTACGTATTTACACGAAAAAAATATATTTTCAAGTATAACTTAGCGTTTGAGTGAAAAACATGGTGAATATTTTGTATAATTATAATGTTTAACTTATTTTTAATGTAAGCGTTTTGTACATGAACGCCGCCATTTTAATATCTTTTCATACAATATTTCATTTTCCTACCGAATGAATATGTTCTTGAAAATAATAAACCTTTGAATTAAATGTAATTATGAAATAATAAAATGAAACACAAGACATTACAGCAAGTTTTAAGACATATATTGTAAAAATGTGTTTATTATTAGTAAAGATATAGGCATAATAAAATTGCATAATTTGTAAATAATATTTGATTTTTCTGACAATTTTCATTTTTATGGCATCGAACAAACCAATGTATGTAGGTACCTACATATTCAAAAAATGTCTCAAACCATTTGATATTTTTTACGTATTGGAATGGTTACTATGGTAACGGAAAGATTCTGATATTCAAATAAAATTTGTTATGAATCGAATTTATTTAGAACATTGTTGTAGGTAGGTACCTACCTATTATTATTTACTTACAAATCAACAATATACTGATTTCCTATCGGAAAATTATTTTATTTATTTATTTATGAATGTATGAATGTATGCAAGCGATGTGCTCCTAAACCGTATGTCCGATTACAATGAAACTTTGGCGAATTGTCGAGCGTGTGCCCGAGGTGGTTTCTGGATTTAAACTTTTTTCTTATTCTTCTTCTTCTTCGTGTATTTGGTCATTTTACCAATGAAAGCGGAATATCCTGGGAAAAGAAGGTCCGACTGTCCCTCCATCTCTTCGCAGGTCTTCCAGGACGGTTTCTGGATTTAAACTTTTTTCTTCTTCTTCTTCATCGTGTATTTGGTCATTTTACCTATAAAGGTGGAGTATCCTGGGAAAAGAAGACGGTGCTTACATCTCTTCGCGGTTCTTCCAGGATGGTTTCTGGATTTAAACTTTTCTTACCCGAATGAAGGGACGGGATGTAATTGAAGGGAAGGGAGGCACTAAAGGGCCTGAAGGGACGGGAGGTATTAAAGGGCCTGAAGGGACGGGAGGTACTGAAGGGCCTGATTGGAAGGGACGTGATGAGGGATTGAAGGGACGGGATGTACTGAAGGGCCTGATGGGACGGGAGGTACTGAAGGGTCTGAAGCGACGGCTCCTGGAGTCTAATTATTTTTCTTCTTAATTTTATGTAGACCTTTAAGGACAGTTTTAATACAAACTATTTCCTATAGATTAATCTTCTTCTTCTTTTATGAAGACCTTTTGCTCAGTTTTTATACAATCTATTTCCAATAGTCTAATTCTTCTATTTTATGTATTTTTTCTTATTTTATGTAGACCATTGGGATTTTTTAAACAAACTATGTCTTATAGTCTTATACTTATTCTTCTCTTTTTTATTTAGACTTTTGGGTTAGTTTTAAGTCTAATAGTCTATTGTGCAGAAATATTATTAACGATATGCACACTTGATGAAAATACATATGTAAAAACGAATGGGATGTGGGATGTGAAGATGTAACCTGCACTAGAATCTTTTCAATACTTTTGTTTAATCAAATTTAAACCATTTATATCATCCTATTTTAAATAATTTTTAACACCTACATAATATATTTGATTTCGTTGACAATATTTAAAGAAAGGGAGCTGTGGCCATTACTGAATTCTTCACAACGTTTATATTCAAATTATTTACCATAGTTTAAGTCTTCTTCTTCTTCGTTAATGTAGACTTTTGTGTCAATTTTAAGTTCATCAGTCTAATTGTGCAAAAATATAATGCACACTTGATGAAAAAATATAAAACGAATGGGATGTGACCAACACTGGATCTTTTCAGTACATTTGTTTAATCAAATTTTAACCACATCCCAACATCCAAAATTACTAAATATTCAATAGGTAAGTACATATTACAATTTGTTTTCGATGATAATATTTAAAAATGGGGGTTGTGGCCAAACCAATCTCTTTACAATGTTGATAAACAGTCATATTTAAAACCATTTCGAATAGTGAAGAAATTGTATATTATACTTCATTCACACTTTATAGCAATATATAAAAAATAATGGGTTGTGGCCATCACTTGAACATTTTACAATCAAATTCAATCATATTTCAAACCACTTTTCATAGTCCGATTTTGCAAAATAATTGGGTGACAATATTATAAAAACGATTGCTTTTTCCTTCACAATTTTACATTCTTGGCCAACGGCGGGACATAAAAGCTAGTAATAAATAATTGTACCTACATAATCTAAAGTAATAAAGCAATCAAAATGTTAGTGTTTGTGTGTGTGTATGTGTGTGTGTGTGTGTTTGTCTCACGCCTTCTGAAAAACCAAGAGCATCTAAAAATCTAATTTATGTGCGAACGTGTACCTGTATACCTGATGCAGTGTCACGCTAAAAATAATGCGATAAAAATGCTGAATTTTAAAAATATTTCAATAATTATTTTTTTCATACAAAATTTTCCAAGTCGTATCTGTCAAAAAAGTGTACATTTTGCACGCAAATATCTGTTAGTTTAAAAGTTAGAAGTACGTATTTACACGAAAAAAATATATTTTCAAGTATAACTTAGCGTTTGAGTGAAAAACATGGTGAATATTTTGTATAATTATAATGTTTAACTTATTTTTAATGTAAGCGTTTTGTACATGAACGCCGCCATTTTAATATCTTTTCATACAATATTTCATTTTCCTACCGAATGAATATGTTCTTGAAAATAATAAACCTTTGAATTAAATGTAATTATGAAATAATAAAATGAAACACAAGACATTACAGCAAGTTTTAAGACATATATTGTAAAAATGTGTTTATTATTAGTAAAGATATAGGCATAATAAAATTGCATAATTTGTAAATAATATTTGATTTTTCTGACAATTTTCATTTTTATGGCATCGAACAAACCAATGTATGTAGGTACCTACATATTCAAAAAATGTCTCAAACCATTTGATATTTTTTACGTATTGGAATGGTTACTATGGTAACGGAAAGATTCTGATATTCAAATAAAATTTGTTATGAATCGAATTTATTTAGAACATTGTTGTAGGTAGGTACCTACCTATTATTATTTACTTACAAATCAACAATATACTGATTTCCTATCGGAAAATTATTTTATTTATTTATTTATGAATGTATGAATGTATGCAAGCGATGTGCTCCTAAACCGTATGTCCGATTACAATGAAACTTTGGCGAATTGTCGAGCGTGTGCCCGAGGTGGTTTCTGGATTTAAACTTTTTTCTTATTCTTCTTCTTCTTCGTGTATTTGGTCATTTTACCAATGAAAGCGGAATATCCTGGGAAAAGAAGGTCCGACTGTCCCTCCATCTCTTCGCAGGTCTTCCAGGACGGTTTCTGGATTTAAACTTTTTTCTTCTTCTTCTTCATCGTGTATTTGGTCATTTTACCTATAAAGGTGGAGTATCCTGGGAAAAGAAGACGGTGCTTACATCTCTTCGCGGTTCTTCCAGGATGGTTTCTGGATTTAAACTTTTCTTACCCGAATGAAGGGACGGGATGTAATTGAAGGGAAGGGAGGCACTAAAGGGCCTGAAGGGACGGGAGGTATTAAAGGGCCTGAAGGGACGGGAGGTACTGAAGGGCCTGATTGGAAGGGACGTGATGAGGGATTGAAGGGACGGGATGTACTGAAGGGCCTGATGGGACGGGAGGTACTGAAGGGTCTGAAGCGACGGCTCCTGGAGTCTAATTATTTTTCTTCTTAATTTTATGTAGACCTTTAAGGACAGTTTTAATACAAACTATTTCCTATAGATTAATCTTCTTCTTCTTTTATGAAGACCTTTTGCTCAGTTTTTATACAATCTATTTCCAATAGTCTAATTCTTCTATTTTATGTATTTTTTCTTATTTTATGTAGACCATTGGGATTTTTTAAACAAACTATGTCTTAT
This sequence comes from Molanna angustata, assembly GCA_963576475.1. NCBI lineage: Eukaryota > Metazoa > Arthropoda > Insecta > Trichoptera > Molannidae > Molanna > Molanna angustata. The sequence continues at coordinate 26,045,620 of OY754979.1, forward strand.
AGTCTTATACTTATTCTTCTCTTTTTTATTTAGACTTTTGGGTTAGTTTTAAGTCTAATAGTCTATTGTGCAGAAATATTATTAACGATATGCACACTTGATGAAAATACATATGTAAAAACGAATGGGATGTGGGATGTGAAGATGTAACCTGCACTAGAATCTTTTCAATACTTTTGTTTAATCAAATTTAAACCATTTATATCATCCTATTTTAAATCATTTTTAACACCTACATAATATATTTGATTTCGTTGACAATATTTAAAGAAAGGGAGCTGTGGCCATTACTGAATTCTTCACAACGTTTATATTCAAATTATTTACCATAGTTTAAGTCTTCTTCTTCTTCGTTAATGTAGACTTTTGTGTCAATTTTAAGTTCATCAGTCTAATTGTGCAAAAATATAATGCACACTTGATGAAAAAATATAAAACGAATGGGATGTGACCAACACTGGATCTTTTCAGTACATTTGTTTAATCAAATTTTAACCACATCCCAACATCCAAAATTACTAAATATTCAATAGGTAAGTACATATTACAATTTGTTTTCGATGATAATATTTAAAAATGGGGGTTGTGGCCAAACCAATCTCTTTACAATGTTGATAAACAGTCATATTTAAAACCATTTCGAATAGTGAAGAAATTGTATATTATACTTCATTCACACTTTATAGCAATATATAAAAAATAATGGGTTGTGGCCATCACTTGAACATTTTACAATCAAATTCAATCATATTTCAAACCACTTTTCATAGTCCGATTTTGCAAAATAATTGGGTGACAATATTATAAAAACGATTGCTTTTTCCTTCACAATTTTACATTCTTGGCCAACGGCGGGACATAAAAGCTAGTAATAAATAATTGTACCTACATAATCTAAAGTAATAAAGCAATCAAAATGTTAGTGTTTGTGTGTGTGTATGTGTGTGTGTGTGTGTTTGTCTCACGCCTTCTGAAAAACCAAGAGCATCTAAAAATCTAATTTATGTGCGAACGTGTACCTGTATACCTGATGCAGTGTCACGCTAAAAATAATGCGATAAAAATGCTGAATTTTAAAAATATTTCAATAATTATTTTTTTCATACAAAATTTTCCAAGTCGTATCTGTCAAAAAAGTGTACATTTTGCACGCAAATATCTGTTAGTTTAAAAGTTAGAAGTACGTATTTACACGAAAAAAATATATTTTCAAGTATAACTTAGCGTTTGAGTGAAAAACATGGTGAATATTTTGTATAATTATAATGTTTAACTTATTTTTAATGTAAGCGTTTTGTACATGAACGCCGCCATTTTAATATCTTTTCATACAATATTTCATTTTCCTACCGAATGAATATGTTCTTGAAAATAATAAACCTTTGAATTAAATGTAATTATGAAATAATAAAATGAAACACAAGACATTACAGCAAGTTTTAAGACATATATTGTAAAAATGTGTTTATTATTAGTAAAGATATAGGCATAATAAAATTGCATAATTTGTAAATAATATTTGATTTTTCTGACAATTTTCATTTTTATGGCATCGAACAAACCAATGTATGTAGGTACCTACATATTCAAAAAATGTCTCAAACCATTTGATATTTTTTACGTATTGGAATGGTTACTATGGTAACGGAAAGATTCTGATATTCAAATAAAATTTGTTATGAATCGAATTTATTTAGAACATTGTTGTAGGTAGGTACCTACCTATTATTATTTACTTACAAATCAACAATATACTGATTTCCTATCGGAAAATTATTTTATTTATTTATTTATGAATGTATGAATGTATGCAAGCGATGTGCTCCTAAACCGTATGTCCGATTACAATGAAACTTTGGCGAATTGTCGAGCGTGTGCCCGAGGTGGTTTCTGGATTTAAACTTTTTTCTTATTCTTCTTCTTCTTCGTGTATTTGGTCATTTTACCAATGAAAGCGGAATATCCTGGGAAAAGAAGGTCCGACTGTCCCTCCATCTCTTCGCAGGTCTTCCAGGACGGTTTCTGGATTTAAACTTTTTTCTTCTTCTTCTTCATCGTGTATTTGGTCATTTTACCTATAAAGGTGGAGTATCCTGGGAAAAGAAGACGGTGCTTACATCTCTTCGCGGTTCTTCCAGGATGGTTTCTGGATTTAAACTTTTCTTACCCGAATGAAGGGACGGGATGTAATTGAAGGGAAGGGAGGCACTAAAGGGCCTGAAGGGACGGGAGGTATTAAAGGGCCTGAAGGGACGGGAGGTACTGAAGGGCCTGATTGGAAGGGACGTGATGAGGGATTGAAGGGACGGGATGTACTGAAGGGCCTGATGGGACGGGAGGTACTGAAGGGTCTGAAGCGACGGCTCCTGGAGTCTAATTATTTTTCTTCTTAATTTTATGTAGACCTTTAAGGACAGTTTTAATACAAACTATTTCCTATAGATTAATCTTCTTCTTCTTTTATGAAGACCTTTTGCTCAGTTTTTATACAATCTATTTCCAATAGTCTAATTCTTCTATTTTATGTATTTTTTCTTATTTTATGTAGACCATTGGGATTTTTTAAACAAACTATGTCTTATAGTCTTATACTTATTCTTCTCTTTTTTATTTAGACTTTTGGGTTAGTTTTAAGTCTAATAGTCTATTGTGCAGAAATATTATTAACGATATGCACACTTGATGAAAATACATATGTAAAAACGAATGGGATGTGGGATGTGAAGATGTAACCTGCACTAGAATCTTTTCAATACTTTTGTTTAATCAAATTTAAACCATTTATATCATCCTATTTTAAATCATTTTTAACACCTACATAATATATTTGATTTCGTTGACAATATTTAAAGAAAGGGAGCTGTGGCCATTACTGAATTCTTCACAACGTTTATATTCAAATTATTTACCATAGTTTAAGTCTTCTTCTTCTTCGTTAATGTAGACTTTTGTGTCAATTTTAAGTTCATCAGTCTAATTGTGCAAAAATATAATGCACACTTGATGAAAAAATATAAAACGAATGGGATGTGACCAACACTGGATCTTTTCAGTACATTTGTTTAATCAAATTTTAACCACATCCCAACATCCAAAATTACTAAATATTCAATAGGTAAGTACATATTACAATTTGTTTTCGATGATAATATTTAAAAATGGGGGTTGTGGCCAAACCAATCTCTTTACAATGTTGATAAACAGTCATATTTAAAACCATTTCGAATAGTGAAGAAATTGTATATTATACTTCATTCACACTTTATAGCAATATATAAAAAATAATGGGTTGTGGCCATCACTTGAACATTTTACAATCAAATTCAATCATATTTCAAACCACTTTTCATAGTCCGATTTTGCAAAATAATTGGGTGACAATATTATAAAAACGATTGCTTTTTCCTTCACAATTTTACATTCTTGGCCAACGGCGGGACATAAAAGCTAGTAGATAATATAAAAAAATATCTGTGGAAGAAAAGAAACACCACGATTTCTAGCCACGGCTCAAATACGTCAAAATGACGTGGGGTGGAATCAATAACCATAGAAAAAACCGAATGCTGACATCAGGGGGCAAATCCGGTCAAACGGTGAAATCAAAACCCTCATGATTACCTCTATAACATCCAAGATATTATAGAGCTTCATATGATAATTATATACATGAGATGGGTAATCATGAGGGTTTTGATTTCACCCTTTGAACGGAATTGCCCCCCAAAATGACGTAATTATTCGGAAAGTATACGAACCTCGCCTTTTTCTCGCATAATATCGTTTTCAATTCATTACAAAAATTATTCAAAAAAAACATTAAACGTTCGGTAATAAAAAAAAGAATTTGTGCATAGGTCATGACGAGATTGACAGAGTGTACCTACGTGAGGCAGAGCAATGTAAAGCTAAAATTTCTGTGCGGTAGGTATCTAAGGATAGCTTTCGTGGGCGTACTTATTAAAAATATATTATTCGTACACTACAAGACTGAAATTTTCTCATTGCGCGGCAATTTTCGTTTGAATTTCTCGATACAATTACAATACTGAAATAATCTCGCTGCGCGGCAATTTTCGTTTTCATTTGTTTAATTGTCATACAACCCGGTGCATATGAAAGAATTAAACTGGTAGTTATTGATTTTAAAAAGGCCGGAGTTGGGAATTTTATTTTATTTTCTGAAAAGAGAGCGGTGAATATTTGTCTTTTCGAAAAGGGGGCGGTAGACCAAAAAATTTTTGAGAACCTCTGATCTTCACCATAATATTCAATACCTAACCTATTCATTATCTTTGTAATGTCATCACTGTGACAAACTTCTTAATAATAAATACCTAATCATCTCGTCACTAAATCATCGCCCATGCGCGTTTCCGTCCTATTTTTAACTCCTTTAAGGTAATTCAATAATAAATAAAGGGCACAGTGAAACGTTCGATAGTTTTGTCGCATGCGTCAATCGCACATATAAAAATGCAGTTTAAGAAGGCATATAAACATATGTAAACTCCGCATATTAAATCAAATTTCACAAATATATTCAACATTTCTCTAGCGAATTTCCCGCTTTATATAATTTTAAAATTCAGCATAAATACCCCTAAAAATATGTTAATAATATCCTCCTTACAGAATTACTCTATAACTATATTATGTCGAAGAGAAAATACATATATCATGTGCTTAAAGGGTGTATAAAATGAATGAATGACCGATAAAGTTTATTTCAAGTCAGGTGTGTTCTTAAAATCAACAAATTTTGGGTTTCCGATAATTTAAATCACGTATCTATTATTTTTTAACGCACGCGATAGTTACCCTTACTAACATGTAACTAAATAATGTATTAGGCGGTTTTAATATGTATATCATTTTTATCAGTCACTAGATTTAGCGTTATATGCCCTCTTTACTCAAGATATTCATACATTTCACAGTCAATCAATTTCAGAGACGGAAAAAAAGGTCATGTAAAAAAGGGAATCAAATATCTGACATCAACCATACATATTACATATTTATCTCTTGCAAATTACTTTTCATACACATGTTGTATAAAAATATAATATATATACTGCAGGCAATGGCGGACGCTCCTTAGGTGCGCTGGAGCGCTGAACCGGTGAAATAAAATAAAAGCATAAACCAAATTGTGTATCAACAAACATGTTTAGAAAAAATACCAAATTACTTGTCAAGTAAATACAAGAATGAAGACAAAAATTTCTAGTATCGCTTTACTTAAATAAACGCCTGAATTTATGCATCTGTGAGAGACCCGCGGTGCGTTATTCTAAGCGCACCACAAATTCTATAACAAATGTATGGAAATTTAGATAACGTACCTGCCCCCCTAGACAACATGTCATTAAAGCTAAGCGTTATATCGCTAAGCGATAGAAATGTATGAAATTGGTAGCTGTCACGTGATGTCATAGCCACCAATTCCATACATTTACTATCGCTTAGCGATATAACACTTAGCTTAAATGGCATGTTGTCTAGGGGGGCTGGCTCGTGAAATGATAGATATCTTATACGAATGTTCGACGACTTTGGCGCGCCGCACCGATAAGCTATATAGTTTGCGGATTCTATGTTAGGCGGCGCGCATTTCGCTGTTGTTTAAATAAGTTTGTTTAATTATAAATTATAACTCATTTTATATTGTATATTTTTTATACATATAGATTTTTGAATTGATGAATTCTGTATGGATTTTTGTGCTATATTGAAAATAAACTTTGCACAATTTAGAATCTTGACGATTTTAGAAAGGTTGATGGCAATATTTCAATTTGACAACTGTTTTTAAATAATGATCTAACCGAGTCTTCTTCAGAATCCTAATATGTATAGTTTCCACAACTTCCGTTGAGAGTGAACGTTATTTGTCCACATTAAATAGAATAAAAATATGTTTAAGAAACACCATGACACAGGACCGTCTCAACGCATTTTCAGTGTTGATTACCGAAAGAAAGTTGATTCAGACAATACCGGATTTTAATATGCGAGTAATTAAGTGTTCGTAAGTATAAAAGATCAAAGCTTTCCTACAAAAAATAAATAAATGTTTTTGTTTTGATCCACCGAACCGTTAAACTTATTAGTTAGCAGCCGCCACTGACTGCAGGATCTACCTACTGCCATTATTCAATCAATCAATGTTTGAGGGGGCGCTCAATATTGGCATAGCTAACCCAGGCGTTAACTCTTGTTAGGCTCTCGAGGGCCATATTTACACTAACACATGTTGCCGAACGAAAAAGGGTAAGGTTTGCAAAAATATAAATACATTTTTATTATATACAGATATTCTCAAAATAAGAGATAAAAAAACACACACACACAAGAAAAGATCATACACGGAGAAATCAAACAATTTAAGGGGTCATATAAAGCTTAATCAAGTAACAGTAAACATGACACATTAAACTAGCCTAATTACATTATGAAGTTACGTGTTAGTAAGGGTAACTAACGCGTGCGTTAAAACGGGTTTATGCGTGATCGGAAACCCAAAATTTGATTTTTTTATACTAAGAAGAAACCTGACTTGAAATGAAAAAAAGAACTACATAGAATATTTTGATTATATGCACTCTAAGCACAAAATTGATTTATTTCTCTCGATATATTCTTAGTAATGGAGTAATTTTTAAAAAATGCTGTAAAAAAGGATATTTTTAATATTTCTTTAGGGGAATTTTTGCTGAATTTTAAAACAAAATTCACTAGAGAAATGTTCATCCATCAAATAGTCCATTTAGCATGCATCAATCGAATACCATTAATGCTCGAATACCATTAATGTTTTTTTAGAATTATTAATGCTCGAATACCATTGATGCTATTTTAATCTACTTAGCATGCATCCATCAAATGCTATTCTAATCTATTGAACATGCATCTACCTAATGCTATTTTAGTCTACTTAGCATGCATCCATCAAACGCTATTCTAATATATTTAACATGCATCCACCTAATGCTATTTTAGTCTACTTAGCATGCATCCATCAAATAGTCCATTTAGCATGCATCAATCGAATACCATTAATGCTCGAATACCATTAATGTTTTTTTAGAATTATTAATGCTCGAATACCATTGATGCTATTTTAATCTACTTAGCATGCATCCATCAAATGCTATTCTAATCTATTGAACATGCATCTACCTAATGCTATTTTAGTCTACTTAGCATGCATCCATCAAACGCTATTCTAATATATTTAACATGCATCCACCTAATGCTATTTTAGTCTACTTAGCATGCATCCATCAAATGCTATTCTAATCTATTTAACATGCATCCACCTAATGCTATTTTAGTCTACTTAGCATGCATCCATCAAATGCTATTCTAATCTATTTAACATGCATCCACCTAATGCTATTTTAGTCTACTTAGCATGCATCCACCTAATGCTATTTTAGTCTACTTAGAATGTATCCATCGAATGCTATTTTGATCTTTTTAGCATGCATATGTAGCTCTGCTACGTGGCAACCTTTTCAGACTGGACGGACGTGACGTAGCTGCTAATTTGTTGCGCTAGCTCGCAGCCATATCATCACGCCACCCTCGTTTACGTCCGGTCATCGTTCAAGAAGAAATTCTCCGTCCTCGATACTTATACAACATATTCCGAACAGTTAACAATAATTTTCTTATGTATTCTTAAATCTGTATAATCTAATAAACCAGCAATACTGTAAGTCCTACACTTTCATTTTATCAATACTATAATCTATTTCCAGCAGAATCTCAGCAGGTAACAGGACATATTTCTCCTTGGTGCCAGTGTTTAAGTCTCGAAACGTCCATAGGAAAACCAAAATTATCCTATACAAGACAATTATAAGGACTGTGGTTACATATGGGTGCGAGACGTTGACACTTACAATGAAATCTGCTGAAGCTTTGGATATATTTGAGAGGAAAGTTTTCCGCCGCATATGTGGACCAGTGAAGGATGGGGAAGAGTGGCGTATAAGGCAAAACGATGAACTGTCCAGAATATATGAAACACCCAGTATCTCAACATATATAAGACTATCGAGATTGAGATGGGCTGGACATGTTCAGAGAATGCCAAATATGCGAATTCCTAAGCGAATTATGACTGATCATCCAGGAGGAAGAAGGAAGATAGGAAGACCCAGGTTGCGATGGCAGGACGAGGTGAGGAGGGATGCGGTACAGCTCTTAAGCATTACAAACTGGAGGACGGCAGCTGAGGACAGACGGGGTTGGAGGCAGAAGTTGAAGGAGGCCAAGGCTTAGCGTAGCACCATCGAAGAAGAAGAATAATCTATTTCCTATTTAGCTTGAAGTCAAATCACATTGATAATAATTACATATTGTACATCTTTAATTGAACAAACAACTGATTTTATTTAGTCATATACTTCTGATATTATAGGTATTGTTAGTATAAATATAATTAGAACTAAACATATAAACCAGATTCATTATATTAACACACAATACCCTATAAATCCATCGAATGTTATTTTTTAGTCTACTTAGCATGCACTCATCGAAAACCATTTTAGTCAATTTAGTATGCATCTAACATAGCTCCTCCCAACATCCGAAGGACAGCATCTACATTCAGAGAATGGGAAAGAACAAAGAACGACATCTCACTGCTGAACTTGATCCTGAGGGATATTCCAGCTACCAGACTTAAATCAAGAAAACCCTTCTGAACCAGAACAGTGCCTGGGCCGAGGAATGAAGAAGTGGGCAAACCAAAAACAAGCACCTCGTCATGGATCCATACCCACAAATGGGGCTACATAAGTGATCCTAGTTGTGAGTGTGGTCATCTGGTCCAAACCATAGACCACATTGTAACTACGTGTCCATCCTACAGATTCGATGGAGTGATGGAGGATATGAATAACCTGACGACCGAAGCCACCATACGAATATATATATTAGTATGCATCCATCGAATGCTATTTTAATCCATTTAGTATGCATCCATCTAATGCTATTTTATTTTGCTTATCATGCACACATCGCATACCATTTTAGTCCATTTACTATGCATCCATCGAATGCTATTTTAGTCTTCTTAACATGCACATATCGAATACCATTTTAATCCATTTAGTATGGATCTATCGAATGCTATTTTAGTATACTAAGCATGCACACATCGAATGCCATTTTTAGTTTACTAAGCATGCAACCATCAAATACGATTTTCAATGCATTTACAATGCACCCATCAAATACCATGACATTTTAAGGTACATCCATCGAATACCATTTTAGTCCTTTTAGTATGTATCCATCTAATGCTATTTTAGTCTAATTAGCATGCATACATCGAATACCATTTTAGTTCATTTAGTACGCATTCATCGAATGCTATTTTAGTATACTAAGCATGCACACTTCGAATGCCATTTTTAGTTTACCAAGCATACAGCCATCGAATACGATGTTCAGTGCATTTAGAATGCACCCATCAAATACCATGACATTTTAGCGTACGTCCATCGAATACCATTTTAGTCCATTTAGTATGTATCCATCTAATGCTATTTTAGTCTAATTAGCATGCACACATCGAATGCCATTTTTAGTTTACTAAGCATGCAGCCATCGAATACGATGTTCGGTGCATTTAGAATGCACCCATCAAATACCATGACATTTTAGCATACATCCATCGAATACCATTTTAGTCCATTAAGTATGTATCCATCTAATGCTATTTTAGTCTAATTAGCATGCATACATCGAATACCATTTGAGTCCATTTAGTATGCATCCATCTAATGCTTTTTTAGTCTAATTAGCATGCACACATCGAATACCATTTTAGTCCATTTAGTACGCATCCATCGAATGCTATTTTAGTATACTAAGCATGCACACTTCGAATGCCATTTTTAGTTTACCAAGCATACAGCCATCGAATACGATGTTCAATGCATTTAGAATGCACCCATCAAATACCATGACATTTTAGCGTACGTCCATCGAATACCATTTTAGTCTATTTATCGTACATCCATCGAATACCATTTTAGTCTATTTATCGTACATCTATCGAATACCATTTTAGTCTATTTATCGTACATCTATAGAATACCATTTTAGTCTATTTATCGTGCATCCATCGAATAGTAATTTAGACCCGTTCTGCACGCATACATCCAATACAATAAAACGAACTGTCCCATGTATATATTATTTATTTTATGATACATTTTTTTTATTAAATATCATGTTTTATCAAGATTATTTTCAAGAAACAAATACACCTAGCCTAGCGCGTCCCTGTTTGTAATACAACACAATATACCGCAGATAAGGATCGTTGAAATACACGATAATAGTATTGAATCGTACATACATAATTTGAAACTGTATGAATTTTGACATTTTTATCTACCTGCGCTTATAAATGTGGGGGGGTTGTATGGTTGCCAGATGATATCCTAGAGGAGGAAATATCCTCATTTTTTATATATTGTCCTCCCTTACCTACCGTATATCGTCCTTTTGTTTCCTATCTATATTAATACAAAATTTCGACTGGACTAGAAACCAAAACTAAAAATGGGTATTCCGGTGAAATAATATGATGATTTAATAAATAAAGTGAATTTAAAAATAAATCTTGTTTTATTATTTATACTTTAAGTGACTAAGTATGTAATGGATCTTACTATTTTATTCAGAGCCTTTATGACAAACCTTGATTTTAAGTTTAATAGGGACTCCTAAATATCAAGTAATTCAAATTTTGTTTAAAAAAATCAAAATTTTCATGAAATGAGTCTGTTAAATTATGTTTGATATGAATAATTGATAATTCTTTAATGCTATTTTATAAAAATGATGTGCTTTTTTAACAATTTGAAAAAAATAAAAATAAATTTTTTTAAGTTTCCAGAGCTTGGGGCCATTTGAAATAACTGACAGTTAAAAAAATTGAAAAGCACTGATCAGATATCCATCAAAATCTAATGGGGTCTAAGCGAGTATTGGGTAAAGAAATAAGCAAAATGAAAAGAATCGAATTAGTACTTTAATCTAAAATCGATAAATTAGAATAAACACGCAGTACATAGCACACACACAGATACATTGTGATGAAACTTTCAGAATACAATCTCAGCATGAGATTAGTAATTTGCATTAAAAAAAATGCCTTACTCTGCCATACCATCACCCCCTTTCCCTATTTAGGGTAGGCAGAGAGAACCGAACGCCAGACTCATCTCTCTTGACATACATTTCTCGCTTTGTTCACTTCCATGCATCTTCTCATACACGCTCTTTTGTTATTCTTACTTCTAACGTTTCATTATTTCAAAATTCCTTTATGTGATCGTGCCAAAATTTCCTTGATCGACCTCATCTTTTCGTTCCTCTTTAATCAGCCTAATATACTTTTTTGTCAGACGGTCATCACTCATTCTTTCTATGTGGCCAAACCACTTAAGGGCATTTAGTTTCTTAATAAAAAAAAATATCCTTAAAATTGCGAATTCAAAACATCCCACTATGACCCCTAAAGAGTAAAAAAGAAATAAAGACATTTTAGGACGACGAAAATACTGCAGATTCTCTTATCGATATTTCTGTCGATATGTATGGTCGAATGGGTGGATGAGTGGTGGTATATATATTTTTTCCATTTTCCTCCTTTTCGAAGGAATATCCTCATTTTTAGTGCTATTTGTCCTCCTTTTTCAAACAGCCATCTGGCAACCCTGGGTTGGGAGAACCCTAAACGATACAACTCCTCTCTTATCATCATTTATAACGTTATTTTTCGTGACATCTTTACGACTTTACCATCGCTACCTTATACCTATATGAAAATGTATTCATTATCAACTAAATAAACCCCAGAGGAGATCACCATACCATCGGCGAATAACCAACACACGACAAATGGATATTAAGAAATAACAAAATCGTATTTAGGTACTCGCGATTTAAGTCGCGGTTAAAGTTAAATGATAAAAACATACAGACACACTATCCATATGCAACGTCCCTAATAACAGTAATAACTTCATTCAGTCATTCGTATCATCATGGCATTTTCCAGGATGTTGGGTAACCAGCGATACGCGTGCGGGTGTGCTGTTATCTTTATATATGTAATTCTTTTGTACGTGTGCATGTAACTGAACTCTTCCTAAACGGCTGAACCAATTTAGATGAAATTTTTTTGTTTGTGTTTGTGTGAGTCCCTGAATGGTTTAGATTCACAAAATGGAATTTTCAACATTAATATAATAAAAGGAAAATAAAAAACATGATTTTTTATAACTACAAATTATAATAGGTGGCGCTAATGTCGAATTAGCCAATGTTTCCATCTGACAACACTAAGAAATCTGTCCAGACCGTTATATGCAGTATTGTAATTATATATGAAATGACAATCAATTTAACCTTAAAGTGTTTTATCAGCGAATAATAACATCCATAATATTCAAATGTATGTTATATATATTTTTTTGTTTCACAAATAGTTCGGGCAGGACAACGTCTGTTGGATCTGCTAGTACCTTATAAATAGTGTCCATCAGAATTATTCTCCCCTAGTCGACGTTAGTAAAAAAAAATATAATAGTTAAAGAGAATTTATCTCACTTAACAGATCGACAAAGTTTAAAGCCAAGATCTGCAAGATTTTGTATGGCCAGGTCTACAGTTTTCATGGTTTTTCATATTTTAAGTCTAGAAACACCAACTAAGAGGCTTCGCAACATATTATGCTATGTTATATAGATGGAGGAACTCAGAATTCGGAGTAGAGCATTTAGTGTGTCTGTATAAAAAAAATAGAGAAGTACTATTCAGATATCCTTCAAAATCTAATGGGGACTAAGCGAGTATTAGATATACAAATTAGCAAAAATTGAAAATAATAGAATGAGTACTTTAGTCTATAAGCTACATATAAAGTAAAATAAACACGCCGTAAATAGCGCATAGCACATAGTACACAGAACACACACACACATATATACATTGTGATGAAACTTTCAAAATACAATCTCAACATGATAGTAGTTGATAATCTGCAATAAAAATAGACTTAAAAATTTATAACTCCCCACTAGGCTATTGTTTTTTTTTCTTTTTATTATAAATGTGTACCGGGTAATCACTCCATATCGGGTGCAGGACCAATTAATAAAGAAGAAGAAGTCACTATATCTCCTTGCGTTAGGGAGGAGTAACATAGCTATATCAACATAAAGGTTGTATTTTCGATTACCCGGCTCTTACGTAACACCCGAAAACGACGATAAAAGAGTGGAAACACTATTCTAAGCCGGGGTCACAACAAATAATCCATTGGTTTTGAATTTTCCGCAATATGAAGACTGAAAGTCTCGCTCATCGCCAATTCTCACATGTTAAGTAAATATTTGCATTACAATAAATAACTGAAATAATTATAATTGGTAGGTTGTAAAATTAGTGAGTTCCAACTTAGCTGCAAACTAAACAAGAACATTGCAATAAAAACTAGACATTATTTAGACTATTGTATTAAGTGAATAGACATTAAAGTATTTGATTATGATAAAATTGTGTATAAAAACAAGATAAACATTGTAAAAATGTTATTTATTCATACTGTAAACACTTCCGTTCATCTTGAAGGTTACCAGTTGCCAATCTTGGACTGTGGTAAAGACGAAAGCGACAAAATCGACAATAGAGACAAAATGGTAAACTTAATATCATTTTTTATTTATTTGATAAAGAAAAAAGATGATACATAATGCAATAGTTACAGTTACTTTATATTTATTAACATTACCCCCAATAAGTGTTTACACTCTAGTTTTGGAGGGGATTCTACAACTCAAGTACCATATAATCACATAAAAATCCATATCTATCAATATTTATATTTAACTTATAACATAGCAAAAGTACTCAAACCCTAAGAAATAATATAGCAGTCTTATATAGTTTGAGAAAAAAGAGAAACAAAAAAATAAAAAAGAGACGCACCCAATGGAAGTGTACAATTTATTTATCGATGTACACTTCATTGTACCCAAATGGCTATTTCTTCCATCAGGGGGGCAAGCCTGGTCAAACGGTAAAATAAAAACCCTCATGATTACCCATATCATGGATATAATTTTCATATGGATTTCTATAATATGTTAGGATATTATAGAATTCCATATGATAATTATATACATGGTATGGACTATGGGTTATCACGAGGGTTTTTATTGCACCGTTTGACCGGACTCACTCCCCAGTTCTGAATTCAAATATATAATATGGGGAATATGTCGAAAAAATGAAAAAAATACAAATTGACTAGACAACTTTTGGAGACGTATACGAAATACAGTTGAGATGGTAGTGGCACGTTGAACGCAGACCGCCAGATCACACGGTAAACCAAGCAATCTCCGTGGATCTTCCTCGACTTACATCCAGAGGAAGACCAAAGAATTCCTGGATCGTGCAAAGACGAAACCAACTGCTGAGGGATGGCCTATATGACATAGTACAGGACAGAAGGACCTATAATTTAAGGACTAGAAGAGCTAACCCCAACAGTCAGCACAAAGAGTTGGGATATACCAAGGGCTAATAAAAAGAAGGTAAGAGGTTGATCGTCTCACAAATCGTAACTGAAAGATCATAATATTAGTTTACGTATTATTTTGCAGGACATACAAGCCGAAATAAAACCAATTTATATTAACAGGTTATATGTCAAATATCAATTTAACACGTACTTAATAACAAGTAGCCACATTCTGGAGACTTACGATATTAATCGCCTCACAGATCCAGACTGAAAACACAGTTAAAAACTGTCTTTACCGGAAATCGAACCGGTAACTTTTGGATCCGCAGTCAGATATCCAACCAACTGAGCCACGAAGGCCAAATTTATTGATTCGTCATAAAAATACCCTTTTCTGTAGATAAAATCACGGTCTGCCTCTTCGATCTGCTGATCGTACCACACTAGCTATTCCTATTCACTCTACTTTTCTCATTTCCTCTTTTGAAGTGCAATCAGCAAGACTACTATGGTACCTTAAGTGATGATATTACGACGTCTCAATCGATTCAACTTTTTAAATTAGTCTATAACTGTTAATTGACACTCTTTCCCCATCCTCTATCACATCCCACAACCTATATCTCCCTCATTTCTTTGTTGCTGTAATTATACATTATCCAACTGTCGATTCGTTCATGAGAATTCAATTCTCTTAATGAATCGACATTATTAAGCCAAGATGCGTGTACGAAGGAAAACTTTGTATGGTGTAGTGGACTTTTTGCATGCTAATAACACCAACTAGAGGCCTCCATACATGGATTTACTCAGAATTCGAAGTAGAACATTTTATGTGAGTTTTGTGTGTGTGTGTGTGTGTGTGTGTGTGTGTGTGTGTGTGTGTGTGTGTGTGTGTGTGTGTGTGTGTCAGGGTGTGTCAATTTTTCATGATATATAGACAGTTATAGGCCTACAAAACATTAATACTCAGAATTGTGATTTTTTGTTCAGTCAGGGGTTATCAACTTTTGAAATTTTGATTTATTTTTCCATTAATAAAAACTTTGAAAAATATACTCAGTTAAACACATGAATAATATTAAGCCAAGATGCGTGTACTTACAAAGTAACATTTTGTATGGCGTAGTGGACTTTTTGCATGCTAATAACACCAACTAGAGGCCTCGCAGCATATATGTTACCATACATGGATTTACTCAGAATTCGGAGTAGAACATTTTATGTGAGTTTTGTGTGTGTGTCTGTGTGTCTGTCCCCCCCCTTATAACCTTTGATCCGCTCAATTTACAGAGCCCAAAATTTCAGAATATATAAACAGTTATAGGCCTACAAAACATTAATACTCAGAATTGTGAATTTTTGTTCAGTCAGGGGTTATCAACTTTTGAAATTTTGATTAATTTTTCCATATATCTCAGAAACCGTAAAAGCTAGAATGCTGAAATTTGGTATAAACATAGACAAATACAAAATGTCAAATAAGTTTTTTTCAAAAAATTCCAGGGTTACTCAAACATTTTTTATTAAGAAAAATATTTTAATTATGATAAATTTATGAGTTTAACTGCCTATATTTCCATTTTTTTTTTAAATATCGAAAAAAGCCGAAACACCCCAACTAGATAATTTAATTTTATATAAAAAATATAAACATTGTATTAGCACATCTCAAATTTTTTTTAACAATTTTTATAAAAATTGAATTTAGTGACGACATCACTTCATACAATTTGTATGGTATAGTCGCCTATACTCAATATGTAAGAAGACTTAATAGTTTGATACTTAAATCTCCAAACATACATACAAACCATCATGCTGTTTTCATATTCTGGGTAGGATCAAAGGACTGACCTCCATACTATCCTATCCTGACAAACATACCTACATGTTTTATATAGAAAATAAAATATCTTCAAATATTTATTAATATGTGTTGTTTATAGTTTGGTACGTATTCTTTGATTATGCATACTATCGCCATCGACAGTTGGATCTCATGTGTTACATGCAACTAGTTTAATAATGTTACGTGTTTATCTTTCTATATGTTATTGTTATATGTAAATTTAATGTACCTACCACTACACTATTTATGGCCTCACGTAGTTTTGGTTGGTTGGAAAAAATTGTACATGAAGTAAAAAATAAATAAATAAAACTTGTAAGTAATTTGAATAGATCTGTTTTGTCGTGAGTATTTTCTTCCAGCTCTTTTGAATGTGGCCGACAAGTTAGTGGCAAATTAACAAATAACGCGTGTAACTAAAAAATGGCCATGATATTCTAAAATGTATATAAACAAAACCACAGGTTGGATGGAAAAATACATTCACTCGACACCTAAATGTATTTGATTGTGATATACATTATATTATATTTGATATCTAGTTTAGTGAATATACTAGTTGCATGTAACACATGAGATCCAACTGTCGATAGCGATAGTATGTATAGTTTAAGAATAAGTACCAAACTTAAACCCATAAATACAAATTATTTAATATTTTAAGATAGTTGGTTTTCTATACAACACATGTACCTAGGTATGTATGTCAAGATAGGATAGTATGGAGGTAGGTCCTTTGATCCTACCCAGAATATGAAAACAGCATGATGGTATGTATGTATATTTGGAGATTAGTATCAAACTATTAAGTCTTCTTAGATATTGTGTGTAGGCTACTGCCATACAAATTGTATGAAGCAGTGTCGTCACTAAATTCAATTTTTATAAAAATTGTTAAAAAAAAATTGAGATTTACTTCTATAATATTGATATTTTTTATAGAAAATAAAATTATCTAGTTGGGGTGTTTCGGCTTTTTTCGATATTTTTAAAAAAATTGGAAATATAGACAGTTAAACTCATAAATTTATCATAAAAAAAATATTTTTCTTAATAAAAAATGTTTGAGAAACCCTGGATTTTTTTTAAAAAAACTAATTTGAGATTTTGTATTTGTCTATGTTTATATCAATTTTCAGCGTTCTAGCTTTTATGGTTTCTGAGATACATGGAAAAATAAACCAAAATTTCAAAAGTTGATAACCCCTGACTGAAACAAAAATTCACAATTCTGAGTATAAAAGTTTAGTAGGCCTATAACTGTTTATATATTCTGAAATTTTGGGCTCTGTAAATTGAGCGGATCAAAAGCTATAAGGGGGGGGACAAACACACAGACACACACACAAAACTCACATAAAATGTTCTACTCCGAATTCTGAGTAAATCCATGTATGGTAACATATATGCTGCGAGGCCTCTAGTTGGTGTTATTAGCATGCAAAAAGTCCACTACGCCATACAAAATGTTACTTCGTAAGTACACGCATCTTGGCTTAATATTATTCATGTGTTTAACTGAGTATATTTTTCAAAGTTTTTATTAATACTGAAAAAAGCCGAAACACCCCAACTAGATAATTTAATTTTCTATAAAAAATATTAATATTGTGTTAGCATATCTCAATTTTTATAAAAATTTAATTTAGTGACAACATCGCTTCTTACAATTTGTATGGTAGTTGCCTATACACAATATCTAAGAAGACTTAATAGTTTGATACTTAATCTCCAAACATACATACATACCATCATGCTGTTTTCATAGTCATAGTCTGAGTACCTCCATACTATCCTATCTTGACATAAGTACCTACATGTGTTGTATAGAAAACAAAATGTCTTAAAATATTCAATAATTTGGATTTATAAGTTTATATTTTGGTACTTATTCTTCAACTATACATACTATCACTATTGACAGTTGGATCTCATGTGTTACATGCAACTAGTATAAAAAACAAACTAGAAAATCCATCAGACATAAAAAACAAAGGAAGCACACAATATCTTAAAATAACTTTTCCTTTAATTATGTATTTAATAAGTACCTATATTATCAGCACAGTGGCAACACTGAACTACTTGGGGGGAAAAAATACTCGCACCCTACCCAAAACCGACAAAACAATTGACTTGTTGACCCACAAAACAATAAAGTTAAACAGAACAAATAAGTAATTGTTATATATATTAATAGAACAAGAGAAATATACGTTTGGGCGAGTGTGTCTGGAGTTTCAAGACAACAGAAAGTTAAATGAGTGTGTCTGAAGAAGCCAAAACTTCAGACACACTCATTCAACTTGAATTCACTCATTGAATTTGTTTGGTATATATTAACTGACAATTTATATAATAGGCATGATGACTAATTTTGAAAAACTATCTCACGATGTTTTTACGCATTCACTGTTTTCAAATATATATACATTTCTACATAAAATAAAGGTTTAGTAGCAAAAATCGCCATTTTAAAATCAAATTTGACATTTACGCCAAAAAAAGCTTGTAGTATCATGGCGGCTGCCGATCCTGACGGTGACGTCATGGTATCGTAAACTGCATATCACTACTATATGTAATATAGTAGTTCTAAGACGATTTGTGTATTTATAATCAATTCAAAAGTGCATAAGTGTTGTGCGGTCCCTAAATGTACAAACACGACGAAAAAAACACCTACTGAGGTATTTGTTTTCGTCCCACGCGAAAAAAAAGAGAAATAAGTGATTAAATTTCGCACGGCGACACAAGTGAATTTTATTAAGTACGCGTTTACAATGAAGTACAGTATTTGTTCCCCCACTTTTAGCTCTCAATAATATAATATTTACCATTATTTAGGCAATAAGCATATAAAGAACTTCATTAATGTCCAAACGTCAAAATAGGCCATCATAAGTTTCCCGCGTATGTTTTTAGCTTATGAACACATAATGTAGAGAGAAGAAGGAGCATATTTTATCGATTTTCGAGATGTAAGTTGTATTTAAATTACAGATAAATAAAGTACTTATATGTACTTATTATTAAGTTTTTACGTTTCGAAATTCTGATGTCTTTGTTCGACGCAAAGAAATATCCGACCATCAAAAGTTCCATTCTAGTTAAGAGTAGTTAAGACAGGCAGAAAAATAACTAATATGGCTGCTATTGCTAAAAATAACGATAGCAGATAAATATAGCTTGTTATGAACACAATACAAATAACGAGCGCTATGTAATAATTCGTATGCTGCTAAAATTGTAACGATGTTTTAAAACGCATGCTTCGCGTAATCGCCGTCGTTTCGTAAATCGCTTCATTGCATGAAAAAAATATAGCTTGCTAGTTTAGTTTGGCAGTGACCAGCATCATAACATGTCGAACGTTCGTCAGCTCACCATCGCGTGACAAAATTGTAGAATACTAAAACTAAATTAGTTTACCATACGTTGCGAGCGTTCATTATTTATTTATTTATTCAATAAAAACTAAGTTACATACAAAATACAATTAACATAGGCCCGATATTACAGTCGGCCCTCAATTCATTGAGTTTGCCAAACTCAAGATTAATGTTAAGGGGAGATTGAATCCATTTCCGTATTACAGTGCAATATGACATGTCAGTTACTAAATCTTCAATTATAGACATATTTCACTTTTTCTGTGGTTATTATCTGTCAAATTTAAATAACCTCAAATAATACGAAATAAAAAACGGGACGCTACGACTTTAAATACCATTGTTTTATTATCCAACATGGTAAATTTAATTTTTTTCACCAAAATAATGCTTTTAAATGCCCGTGTTCGTTTCAATACGGCTGTCAGTTTGTTTTGTTGTGTGGCGCCACCTTCGATACAACACTGAAACTACACACGTTGCCTAACGCCTCTAGTGATAGAAACTGAAACTACACGAGTTGCCTAGCAAATGACAGTTGACTCACAGTTAAGTACTTATTCTGCCAGAAACGTTGAGTTAAATATTTGTCGTTTTAGTGACGTATTTGAGGGAAGATTAGGTCTAAACGGACACTGCAATACGCTATATTTTTGTAAAACTTGAGTTTAGCTCTTAAACTGACACTGTAATACCGGCCCATAGTGTCCCCCGATAGGTAGGCGAGTATCTAGGTAAATTGAAACTATTTGCTTTGATGAATACTTGTTCCATTTATATTTAATTTGTTTTAGTTTTAAGTATCTAATTAAAATATTAATATATCGATAACACCAAAATAAACATAGTCCAGACCGACAATTAATGCGTATATTGTATTGAAGACTATCAGAAGAATTGACGCGACCATACTATGACGTCGTGCGCTCTGATTGTTTTTTCTCATAAAATGGCGGACTAACACATTTTGTATTTTTATATTTATAATATTATTATTATTCACTCCTATAAATTAAAAAATAAACATTTTTTAAATCTTTATAACCTATTTTATTTTTTAAAATCATAATTTCAATGATTTTTTTCTTACAGTCATCACACCTATTACATATTTTAATATATTAATCATAATATGTATATTAATCATAACAGTTATCCCATATGTATATTAGATTCATCATAATACATTGTGTATTTCCATTTCAACCTCATGTAACACTGTACAACTCCCACAAACAATATAATTACATCATTTTATTTTATAATCAAGCAATGAAAGCCACCAAGTTATTTATTTCTGAAACGTTAAATATTCTCCACCACGTTACAATACTCGGTGCGTGTTATAACAGATGCGTCAACGATTCAATAGAGCGGATAGCGATATTATTTGGTTTATTGTCCCAAATAAACCAAATAAATCAATAAATAAAAATAGCATGTTAAAAATAAGCAGCATATTCCATATAGCTTGTTATGAAAAAAATAGCCATTTCGAACAACACAACAGTTGACAGTAACAAACACAATTGACAGTGACAATATGGTGACGTCATGCGCTCTGATTGGTGTTTCACATAAAATGGCGGACAAACATATTTTGTATTTTTATTTTAATAATATTAATATTATTCGCTCTTTTAAAATGAAAATAAATATATTTTTTCAATTCTTTATAACATATTTTATCTAATAAAATCATAATTTCAATGATTTTTTCTTACTGTCATCACGCCTATTATGAATTTACGAACATGAGGCTCT
Organism: Molanna angustata; assembly: GCA_963576475.1. NCBI lineage: Eukaryota > Metazoa > Arthropoda > Insecta > Trichoptera > Molannidae > Molanna > Molanna angustata. The sequence goes on from OY754979.1 coordinate 26,067,197, forward strand.
ATTCCGTGCCATATTGAAATAACTCGGTGCTCAAAACACTGTCATTAAAATTCCTTGCAAATCGTTGCCTTTGCTTGTCAGTAACATTTACAAATAATATTTTTAATTTAATATGTCAAACATCTTAATTTGTTTAAATTCATTCCTCACGCACAACACATGATTCTCTGGACTAGAAATAGGTTCTGGTATAGTTATCGTAAAAAAATGAACATAATATCTTTAGATGTCATAGAAATCCATACGATAATTATATCCATGATATGAGTAATCACGAGGGTTTTGATTTCGCTGGTTGGACCAGACTTGCCCCCCTAATCATAAATTTTTGTCTTTTTGGTTGGTTGGTATATGTGCGAACCGCCCCCCTCAACGACGTAAAGGCTCAAGTTTGATGGAATTTTTTTTTTTTAACAAAAATGAATATGTCCTTGTCTTTAATAAATAAAATTAAAATAAAATAAAATAAATAATTACACATACATCTTCCTACATTCCCTAAAATAAGCATAAATGTTTGTGCTATAGGTGAACAAGATCGGTCGAGGCAGGACGAACTCGCGACCACTGGATTACTAGCCCAGCAAGCTATAACCGCTCTGCCATCGACCCATCTATATAAGTATGTACAATAAAGTGTTAATAATTATTATCACTACATCTGCATAAAAAAATAACTTATCATAATAATTATATAAAATAAATTAAAAAACAGAAAGATTGAGATAATAATAAAATTAATATTACCCTTCATTACATCAGCCACTGGCATTATTCGTAGAATAAAATAAAAATTCCAATGTTGATAACCCCTGACTGGAACAAATATTAAAAATTATGAGCATATAAGTTTTGTAGGCCTAAATACCTATTCTATATTTTCTGAAATTTTAGGCTATGTGAATCAAGTGGACCAAAAGTTATAAACACAGACACACTAAATATTCATTCTGAATTCTGAGTCATCCTTATAAGAGTATAACATATATTCTGTGAATACTTACTCTTAAATTGGTGTTTTATGACCTCAAAGTTAAAAAACCATGAAAAATATAGACATGGCCATACAAATCTTCCAGATCTTGGCTTGAAACACGTTGATATTTTTTTTTTTTTTTTAAATGAATATGTCCTTGTTAAACAAGTACATATACATCTTCCTACGTTCCCTAAAATAAGCAAATAAATGCTTGTGCTATAGGTGAACGAAATCGGTCGAGGCAGGATTCGAACTCGCGACCACTGGATTACTAGCCCAGCGCGCTTACCGCTCTGCCATCGACCCATCTATATGTTAAGAGAATCCATATGTTAAGAGAAATAAATTATCTTTATAACAAATCGACAGTTGGATAATTACATTATAATATAACGTACTTATAATGTAATTATCCAACTATATAACATACCTACACTATAGAATATAGGTATATAATATTTAGTAATAAGGTAATCGGTAATAATGAATACATGTAGAATCGTTAAAGATTTTTTAAATAATTAATAAACAGGAATCATTAGAGTTGATAGGTAGTATAGCGAACTCTTCAGAGCCTAATCCTCTGATATTTTATAAAAGTACTTATCTAGATGAACGAAATTATTCCCCATTGAAAGCTCAATCATTGTTTGTTGAATTATTTTTGATATACCTATATATTAAATAATTTACGTATTGATCTACTGATTCTTTTGATAAAGTGCATAATGGTACGAATAATAATTGAGTAATTATACTTACTTAATAATTATTAATATCATTAATTAATCGGCCATAAAAAAAATGTAAATAAAAAAAATTAAGAAAACATTGAGGAGTAAAAAGTATATAAATTTCCTTTATAATCATATTATTTAAATTGCATAAGTATTGTAAACCACAAGCCGAGAAAATAAATCACAGGTTTTATATTATGAGCATGAAAAATTGAGTGTACAAATCTGTAATAAACCAATTGAATAAGTGTAGTTATCAAGTCAACATGTTGTCTAGCATGTATATGAATTTATTATTAGCTCACCAAGAAACTAACAATTTACATCACACATCCTTAGTAGACCTCGTTGGTTATCAAATGATTTATTATAACAGTGTAGGTACACTATAAAAAAACTGCATCATACGGTCACACAAGGTGTTCAGAAAGTCTGATGTTCAGAGTCTTCAGAGTTCTTGAATGAGGTGTGGAGTCAAATCATTCAGAGTTTTAAAGACCATCAACCATACATTGACGTCGATTAGTTTTGAACATTTCAACCAGTGTAGTTCATTAAATATCAAAAATATCTATCTGATAATACCTGATTTTTTCTACCTCTCCTAATCCTTTTATCAACCTATCATTGCTTTGAACTGTTCTTATATTCAATATTTACTTGTCCTATTCTTTTTTACATTTGTTCTATTATCTTTATAATCTTTGTTATGTTGTTACCTTATTACCATAGAACACATTGTATTGTATATTAACTCTGGGGGGCAAGTCTGGTCCTATCGGCGAAATCAAAACCCTTATGATTCCCTATATCATGGATATAATTATTATATGGAGTTCTATAATATCTTTAGATGTCCTAGAACTCCATATGATAATTTTATCCATGATATGGGTAATCACTAGGGTTTCGATTTCGCCGGTCGGACCAGACTTGCCCCCCTGGTTGGTTGGAAGAAATTGCCGTTTGGCAATAAGCCCGCCAGTGTACAAATTATATTTACAAAATGTTACAAATAAGAAAATTAATTAAGATAATTATTTTGTTAACTCCATATATTAAGCCACTCGCAGTTGCATTGAATATCCTGAATTATGTCCTAATCAAAGACATATTATTTATATAAAAAAAATATTGTCTGTACTTAAACACATTTATGAATTGGTCAATCTTGTCTTTACCATATGTGGTAATGGAACTTTCTGGTACGATGATAAAGGTCAAATTGGTAATGCATCGGGCGTTTTGAAAAAAAATATTCCCAGTAAAAAATAGAAACGTACCGATTGCTCACCCTGTATAAGTACAAAATTATTATTAACAAATGAAACACACAACAATACATAAATAAGCGTGCAATTCAAACTGATACATACTTACATCAAAGTTTAAATATATATTTACATTACAATCAAATTGCATTAACGCAACAAACTAGTGCGTAATTCGAGGCAGTACTTGCCTCCTAATCAACACGGAAAGGTAAATACGCGACCAGGGATGCAAGTTCTGAGAATCTTCCATGGTAATATCTCTAAAGAATAAAATTAGAATACAATTTATTATCGGTTAATTTAAATCTAAAAGATTTCTAAAGTTTGAATTTAATCTTAATCAACTTCATGAGTAGCCCTGCAAGAAGAATAATCTCAAATAAACTGCCAATATATCATTGTACTTCAAAATAAAGTGATTTTTCTAAAAATAAGTTACATAAACACCATTTCTTATTAAGGAGCATTGTTAAGGAGTAATAATTTTTTATCAATCACGTAAAGATTTTATAATTAGATTAAGTGCTTTCTGTTTTTCTGGATTCATAATGGAATAACTTACAATGTTATTTTGTCTTAACCTGTTGAAAAAATAAATTTTTATGTAAAGACTGAAGAAATTAAATTTGTTAAATCAATTTTGAACAATATTGCTAAGATGTCTCTCTTTTTTGAGTCTGTTAATTGCAATATTTATCTTTTGCTGTTCTTTGAAAAAAAAACATACAATATTGTAGGTACTGAATTTATTTAAGCTTCACATTGTTTATTTGAGTTGAAGAGACTGCCTGATGGCTACAAAGCCAACATTGAATTCTTATTTGTACATATATATTAAATGAATAAATAAGTATATTAATAAGAAACCAACTAATGAAAAATGTTTAAAAAGATTTAAATAAGAAAAAAGCAAAAGATTTATGAAATAAACATATAATTTAAGGTCTTATTAAATATTTGAGTTATTGTGTGTACTTTTCTATCACCTGTCCCACAATTAATAAAAAACCTAACAGTGTAAACCTAATATCAAATAGTAAATTATGCTATAGGAGTAAGTACTTATATCTAATACCCTAATCTTCTGCCAATAAATACTATACTAGGTCGAACCAACACTCACTCACTGATGTACTAATACTAACCTCCTTCGTTCTCAAGGCTATCCGATTTAAAACGACATTTCTTAAATACAACTGTGGACATTCTGTATTATTGCCAATTTATTGATATTAATACAATACACAGTACTTACATAACGCTATGAAAATATTCAATATAAAACAACAACGTATCTGGAAAACTATTGCACTAGGCCACTACACTGAAATTGACATTTGAATTTCAGCACACAATTTTCAATGCTGAATCACACTTATCACACACGCGTGTCGTTTAAACTAGAGAGGCGTCTTCTACGATATAACAGCCAACATTTTTAATTAAATAATGTTTTCCGAATAGATTCTACCACACGACAAGCGACATCAGAAAAATCAAATAAAACTGCGACAGTACAAACGCAAAATACCTAGTCACTAGGCACAGCTAGGTACTAAAGGTACGTCATCGCGAAACTTGACGTTTGAATCAGTGCGAAACTAGCGCCACCTCTCCGCTCATTTTCCAGTTAAAGAAAATGTGGGCTGGGAAAAATCTGACGCAATGTGCAGTGGCGTCGCATATTTTATTATAGCTTCTCGTATATTTTGTGTGCTTTTTTTGTTAGGTACTTTTATTTTTATTTAATTACATACATGACATCACTTCGTTTCCGTATTTCGGTAAGCAGAGAGAAACACACCAAGAAAAAAAAATAGTGAAAGTAATTTTCATAGATTTACGATAGTCACACGAATATACGTCTACACATCGGGAAAGTATAAAATTGTAAAGGTTGACGAGACCTCTCGTCTACCACGAGGAAACATCAAGCCAAGGTGTGGGGAAGAAAAGGAGACAAATGATGACGACACTTAAAATTTGTTTTAGTACGGCGCTTTTTTATTTATAATGTTCACAAATGGTCCATGGCGATAAAATAATAAAAAAAAAAACAAAACAGACAACAAATAAAAACACGTGGCATCTACCGAAACGAACTGTCAAACACACGAAAAGACGCCGACCAGAATATACCGCCCCAGGGTACAGCGACATCCTTACTCCAGGCATGTCACTGTCTTCCACGTGGTGACGGTAGATCGGTGGGGCCCAGCCTCTGCGTCAGGCTAGCAGGTCTTCCTCGTGTCCGGCGTGGTTTCTTCTTCTCCTCCTGATCTCCTCCTCCAGACCGTCACCCATGGCTGGCTCTGTGCCCCACGACACGCTATGACGGCGCATCTCGACAGAGGTGGCATACCAGTCGGGACCTCACCGGAAGGCGAACCGACGCCCCAGACGACACGGATTGCCCTTCGTGGTCCAATCTGCGAGCCGCCGCGTTCCCTACGCGGTGGCCCCACACTGCGCTCTGCCTCCAACCTCCTGTCCTGTTGATGCCCTCATCTTGGTTCTGGGGCACCATCAGCGTCCATGCGCGTGACGGGTCCTGTCACACAGACCTCCTCGTGCTCTTGAAATATGGCCGCCATCGGGACGCGCGTGTCGACCGATGACGGCGTCACACCAAACCGTCCTTCCTCCACCAGCGTCGAATGCCAAGAGAGCGCGTGCCATCGCGCGTGCTATAAGCTTCCTTGTCGTTCTCTCACGCCGTCAGGGGCGCTAGTAGTCTTCCGCCAAAATGTTGCCGCGGAAAAAATTAAAAATTATTGTTTTTCGACAACACTGTTTTTCGGCTATAACAAGGTTATGTTTAAAAAAAAATATATCAAAACATGGAAACTTCGGAAAAATACGCAACCTTTGACGCGGCCTCTTCTGTTCGTGTTTTCTTTTATTTGAATTCGCCGGCAAATCCTCAAACAAACAATAACTAAAATATATAAAAAGCCAGCAATCGTCTTTTATATTTTTCAATTTCTATTTTGAACTTAAATCATCAAGTCCAGTGACGCGACCTCTCCTGTTCGCGTTATTTTTATTTAAATTCGGCGCCAAATCAGCTTACCACAAACAAACATTTATGGTAAAATAGTGTGTGAAAATTAAAATGTAAGAAAAGAAATTTGACAATAATAACGATAACCTCCAAAATGTGACATTTACGAGTGAAAGATTTTTGACAGTCGAAATTAGACACGCGTCGTGTCTGCACGGACCGCGCTCACTGTGGCCAGAGCAGCTGCAAACCGCACCAGAGGGTGTCGGTTAGGCTCGCTCCACACCGGCAGCCATAGATGTGACACCTGGAGTGCCGAGATGGATCGGCGCACCACCATTCGGCGAGAGAGCCGCTTTCCTGGACCGAAGCGGGTGCTGAGTTTAGAAAGTGTTCCAAACGCTGTTGGGTCGCGCTGGACCCTGGAGCGACGGCCTGCGTCTCCTTGAGACTCGCGCCGCCGCTGTCGCTCCCGCCAGTCACCCAACCGGCATCTGCCGGTGTCTGGGACCCGAGGTTGCTGTCGCCGATAGCCTTGCCCCTTCGCCCATCGACGACGATCCATTCCGGCATTGGTGGTGCATCAGCACGCCCATGGCCGAGAAGAGAAAATTATGTGTGCCCCAAAACAATACTTGTGACATTCTTTTATTTTATGTGACAATATTTCGGCTGTGTGATTTTAAGTTATTTATTTTATTGAATCCATTTTAACGTCTGACGTCCAATATTGACTCTATTTAATTTTGATTTGTGACGTCCTAATTTATTACCAATTTTAATTATTTATTTTACTTCAAATTTTATCATTTTATCTTGTGACATGACCGTTCCGTCTGACGTTTGTGCGCTGACACCTGACATTTGTGTATTGTCAGACCACGGCTTCAATTTTTGTTTAGTTTTTTCCAATCTCGTTCAGCGACTATGTGTGGAATATCAAATTCCATTTTTGACATTGAAAAAAAGTGAGCTCTACCTCAAGCCTCTTGGGAGGAGGGTATCACCAGGTCCAGACGCCGGCATTTTTTGCTTACAAAAATATAATTTTACCTTGAGCCAATTGGTGCAGCATATTTGGGTTTTTTTCCAAAGACTGTCCCTTGGATAAATCGAAAAGGCCTCCGCGAGTCTCCGCGAAGTTGCCTGCCGAGGGCATTGTCGAAGGATCATTGCATGAATCCCAACGACTGAGGACGTCACCAACCCGTGGGAAAACTAGGACTACGCCAGGTGGCATGTCGACGTGTCCCCATCAATGAGCGGTCTAGGCGAGACTACCACGTCCTCAGGGTAAGTGGCTCAGATTTTTCTGAATTGGTCCAATTGTTCGAGGGAAACGTCATGTTTCCTGGAACCATGAACGCCTGCCCCGAAAGGTCGCAGCACAATGCAGCGGGCATGCTCCCGCGGTCCTGAATAGTGGTAATAGTGACTGAAAAGTGATCCAATGCCATTAAGTTGTACTCATCCTGGAGCCGCAGCTTGCAGCGTTACTCTTGTACCCTGCCATCCTGAGGATCTGCCCAGCCGCTGCTGTTCCCGATGCTGCCGCTTAACCAGAGAGCTTTTACTGCGACTTTTCCTCTAAACTTATATAGCGGTAAATATTTACAAAACGGCATATCGCAATCAACTAAATTTTGAAATAAGAATTTTAAACTATGAGTGCAAACAACTTATCCTAAAAAACCTATTTTCTTATTAGATTCAATAACACACTGACCTGAAGAAAATTTCAAATTCCTTAAATACTTTACTATGAAATTTAAACAATCGCAAATCAACGAAAAATTCTTCCTACAAATTGTTGTTTTAAATCCTGAATGAAGAATGTTCCCGGAATTCATGATATCGAAGAGTCTATTTATGTATATACCTATTGAAATTCGCAGTAGGGAGTATATTGGAAAATTCTTCCAGAAACAAATTCTGACTACAAAATTCAAGAGCATCTGATGGCCTACTCCTAAACCCGACAGCTGATTAATACATTCTTCTACGACAGAGGATCTCCTAAGAGCGGCGATAATATTTACCAAATTAGTATTTTCCCTACATTTTCTACGTAACTTTTGTTGCAATGTCTTAATTTTATGACGCTTTTTGAGAATATTTATTTTTGAAGATAAAAGTTGTTTCCGTAGACGTTTCTTTCTTGGAGTTTCCTGTGCCAATTATTCTACTGGAGTGCAACTGGATGATGAAACGCTTGGCATTGAAGACGTACCGGGCAAATTTGCTAGAAAAAAAAATATGATCAATTACCATTCTGTAGATGCTCTTTGAGTGAAACGCGTCAATGGTCAAACAAATTTATTAAGTGGAAAAAAGTTTAAAAATTGAGTTTTTGCGTATTTTAAGGAATAATATTACTTTCCAAAATATGATCAGTTCAATCACGGTCCGTATATCTATCATGTTTCATGAAATGATAGATATAGACATTCATTTAATTAAAAAAATACCAAGCATTATCTGTGAGACGATAAATATCCTAAGTCTCCAGAATGTGACAACTTGTTATTGGATGCGTGTTAAATTAATATTTGACATAGTACCTGTTAGTTGCCCGAGAAGCAATTAGAAATAAGAAATTATTCATTATTGTAAATTTTCAACTTAATTACAAATTTAAGACATATTGCATTTTATTTTGTTGTAATGTACCACGATATTTTACGATAATTCGATACTTGAGAATATAAAAAGATATTTTATTAAAAAAATACTGTATCTTATCAAAAGACAAACGCGCCGCTTGTATATTCGTATACCTAGTTATCAAATATACACATGTATATTTAATTGACAAAAAAAAACTTCACACAAAGTTCAATTGAAGAATATAATACATATTTGGTTTATGAATAACTCAAATAGGCGAGTTTTACAAAGTATTCAAAGTAAAATCTTTAATTTGACTGAAGTAAATTTAGTTTCTTGCATAAAAAAAAATTTAACACCCGCTGTCGTAGATATGTATATGTTAATAAAATTGTGTAATGTATATGTATTGATAATAAAAAACATATTTTGAGAATTCACATTAATATTATATTATGTCATTTCCCATCCCTACTGTCTACACCCGCTGGTCTTCTGTACTACCAACTGTTGCATTTTTATTATTGTCATATTGAGAAGGGGAGTGTACTTAAGTTTCTTCTATTTTATCTTTGGTGCGCAAATGCCAAACGAATCTGGTTTCAAATATTTCGCACATGGGCACCTCCACGAACGAGCCTGTCCCGAGAGTAAGCTAAAATCATCCGCGCGTAATATGAATGTTAAACAAACGCAATGTACCTCTGAAACTTGCACCATAGAAAAGAGATTTTGTTGATCCCTTTTTTGTTGATGACACCCACTCCAATTTTTCAGTTTGAAATTATTTGTTTTGATTGGTGGCAATACCTACTAGGAAACAATGTCTAATAGAAGGTATTGTTGGTGGACAATATTTAAAAATCATAGACACAGTTGGTAAGCCGTTCAGTTTCTGTGCGGGCGTCTTGGGTTCGATTCCCAGCAGAGGAGAAATTTATTTAAATTCATTTCTCACGCAAACATTGCTTCTCTGGGCTGGAAACACTGGTTAGTTGGAAGAAATTGCCATACGGCAATAAACTCGCTACTTGCGCAGGGTGTAAGGAAGTGTTTATTAATATTATTATTTTTAATGTAGGAACCTACTTACTCGTTTTTTTTTATTTTAAACCTACATATTAATTAGATAAAAAAATAAGAACCTGCCATGATTGACCTGCCATCCATATAAAGTCCCTGGAGATAATTTAGTACTGACTTCCAAAGTACTGGCTTTCCTGACGGTGACTTGCACGAACTTCATTGGTGAACAAAAACCATTTGTAAAAACATGAAGATAAAATATTGTTATTTTTAAGTTGGCAACAGTTGATATTTTCTATGGTTGACAGTTGACACTCGGAGAATTTGATCAGTTTTAACAACATTTTTCGAAATACTTATCAATACTTATCTTACAAAATGGGTCGAAGATGCTGTATAAAAAATTGTAGAAGCAAACAGGGTATTGACAAATCAATATCATATCACAAGTAAGTAATTACAATATATTTTTCCCCCATATTTAAACAATTTTAATTTTCTAAGTTTTAAATATGACAAGTACGGATAATATTAATAGTATTGGCCTGGTTGTTTTTACCAAAAATACGACGCTGTTTTTTAGGTTAAGGTCAATAAAAATTTAAGATATCTAAAATCATTTTTTGTTGCCGTAATACGTTAATTTTTTTTTCTTTTAATCTGTGTAGGTATTTGTTAATTAGTATTTCATTCCGTCTCCTATTTTTCACATTAGCTATTATCATCTTTTTTCGCAATTCGCAATGCCATTTTACGCATAGATAATAAACATTAAACAAACGGATAGCCTAGTCTTCACACCATTTTTGTAAACCTAACCTACAAAAGTTTGGTAAAAATAGGTTGGTTAGGTTTGTTTGCAGTTATAATTGCGACCTGGCGTGAGCCAGTTGCATTACATATTAAAAAAAGTAACTAAAATATTAAAATAAATGACTAAATTGGTATTTATACCAAACTTTTGTAGGTTATGTTTAAAAAAATGGTGTTAAGACTAGGCTATCCTAAACAAACATGTCTTGTCTATGATTTTAGTTCCGTTGCTTTAGGGTTGGGCAATAGGTACGTCAAAATTAATTCCTCCAAGAACATTTCTCTAATTTCCAATCTAAACTAATTGTGAATTAAGAAACAACTTTATGCATTTATTAGATAATAATACATAATAAATAAAAAACTGGATTATATAGCGCCGTAGATATAAAAATTAATCAAATATGAACAAAAAGCATACATATAAAAAATGTATGGGATATTTTTCTTATTGCGTATTTATTAATATTGTTTTTTTTCTGCAGATTCCCTAGCGATCCAAAACAAAATTTACTTTGGATAGATGCCGTTAGAAGCATCTCCAGAAGAATAACCCCATATTCTTTTATTTGTTCCTCCCATTTCAAGGATGACGAAATAGATAGTAGTGGTTATTTTTTTAAACTAAAAGATAAAGTAGTTCCATCGGTTTTCTTCTCATCGATTGATGCTCCAGTACAAACTGAGGTAAGTTGCGAAATTCATATAACCTATAAGTTAATAGTTATTTTGATGTCTAATTAATGGATTGAAAGTTAATCAGAAATAGTTTCTTTGGTGTAGCATATGACATGGTTTTGTTTTATACCTTTTATAAATATCTTTGTTTCCCTGTGAAAATGTTTAGCACTGAGCATAACAATATTTGTCATATCCTTTTAGCTATGATCTACCCTTTCCAATGCTTTCAGAATCCAAGCATCTGCTACCCAACATTCTCTTGATATAGAAATATCATTTTATAGTGTTGCACATTTACCTATTTTCCTACACATTCCTTATCCCTGCCTGTTCTCTTATATTGCGATGTCATGAGATATGCTTCCCGTTGACATGAGATCTGTTTACCCTTTAATTAAAATAAATCTAATTTATTTTGTCTCTTTAAATTATGATGATAACCGATGCTATGTTCCTTTATAAAATCATTAATAACTTGATTGATTGCCCCGAACTTACAAGCCTTATCAATTATAGAGTCCCTACTAGACCCACCAGACAGAACGAACTTTTAAAAATCACCACGTGTAAAACCAACTCGTACAAAAATTCATTTATAAACCGAAGTTGCTATTCTTATATCAACTTTTCAACTCAATTGTCCCTTTTCTTTTAAATATTGATGCTTATAAAAAACAAATCTCAGCTATATTATATTACCCCTTACCGGCTCCCCAATTTACTATAGCACATAAATCTTCTTACATACACACACACACAACCTCACACATATACACAAGTAAACGCCATATTATATTAATTTTCGAAATATCTTTGTTAAAATTTATACTGGATTTTATTTATTGTTTTGTAAACTACTCATTGCTGGGGATAGGTCATCCACACATTAATGTTGACAATTAATGAATCATCGCACGGTCGTAAATGCAGTGCTGTCTACAACGCTCCATTGATTTTTATGTGACCCCTTCAGTGGTGATGTGGCTATATTCTTATTCTTTTGTACTCATGCAGTTATTTTTTTTCTCTTATGTTATACATGTATATATGCACATATGTGTTTAATATGAATAAAATAAAATATTATAGTCTATAATTGGCTCAATTTATTGTTTATATAAAATAAGTAAAATTATCTATATTAAAGTGTTTCCAGATAGGAGAAACAAAAATAAATTTCTTCTTCGTTGTGTAATATTTGATAAAGTGCCATTTTACGACCCAAGATCATTCTATGCATATTTTATTGTATTATATTTTTTTTGCTTCAGTATGAAAATAAAAATGTTATGTGACTGTCTTAAATAGCTACAAATTATTTATTAAGATTTTTATGTTGTAAACATTTTATTTATAATTTTTTTATTTATTTAAATCAATTTCAAATCTTTGCATAATACATCTAACAAATAATGTTACCCGGTATAATGTGAATTTATAAAAATGTTCTAATTCTTTTATTTTTAGAGTTGCCAAATAACGCAAAATACTCATCCATCGCCCCCTCCTCTCACTCACGTCTCGGCCATGAAGCCCACACAGAAGCCATCGCCATCACCGCCTACGTTACATAGAATCCCCAAGGATCCTCCGGTCAGAATCCCGCAACCGTTACTTGTTCCAGTCGTCAAACGTTTCCCAGCCCCCAAGACACTGAAAACGACACCCAAATTTGTGAATGTCTCAAAGAATGACACTACAGACGTCAGCGCCTTCAAACCAATACAGGCAAAAAAGAACATCGTCGGTTCGGTCACGACTTGGCTGCCACCGGCCTCCAGTATCCAACTGGGATCCAAGACTCTGAAACAGGTCTCTCCGTAGACCAGCGTTATAGGTGATTTGACTCCTCCAAGGACTTAATAGTATATGGAAAACGCACAAAGAAGTTTTGCTTGGCAGGTTTTCGGCAAACATGATTTGTATAGAAAAGCCACGTGACTGCAGTCCACTAATGGCGGCAAGGCAAATTTTCATGCAAAAACACTAATTTTGTAATTAAAATAACCGTTTATTTTATGATCGAAATGAATAAATTTTAATTGATTTTGAAATTTTCAAGTTAATATTAAATGTATTTTTTTGGCATTACCTATATTATTCATATCCTACTCATTGTTTATAAATCCATCTATTTGAGATTCATATTCTTTTTACCTTCGTAGAAATTATTTACTGTTAATAAAAATAATTGCTCAATATACATATTTTTTTTAATGTTTTTCACGGCTTTTCCAACTTTGAAGCCAAAAAACACCAATTTAGAAGCTTCGCAGCATATATGTTCTATATACGGATTTACTCAGAATTCGGAGTAGAACATTTCGTGTGTCTGTGTGTGAGGGTGTGTGTGTGTGTGTCACTTATAACTTTTGATCCACCCAATTTACAGAGCCCAAAATTTCAGAATATGTACATAGTTATAGGCCTTCCAAACTTTTATACTCAGAATTTTTGTTTCAATCAGAGGTTATTAACTTTTGAATTTTTGGTTTATTTTTCAATATATCTCAAAAACCATAAGAAAATTGGTACAAACATAGAAAAATACAAAATCTCGTAGGAAAAGAGGACTGAACTCCATACTGTCCTATCTTGACATACATACCAACATGTGTTAGTATTTTCAATAATTTTGGATTTATGGGTTTATAGTTTGGTACTTATTCTTCAACTATACATACCATAGACCTAATAGAATGGACAGCGTACGTGAACGGTATTTTCAGCAAACATCATAAACAGCTGATTCAAGTGCAGAACGACGTTGTTTCCTTGCGAATAGTATAGAAAGTGAGCGAGTTCATCCCTTAATTTTAGAAATTTAACGTTATATTAACAAAAATATCTTATTTTTAAGGACAATTTATGATTTTAGTATTCATAGAATATTTATACATCATTTAGAACAACATGAATCATTGTTTAATTTGTTTTTTCAGTCAATAAAATGATGCATACTTGTGCCGCATATAAATGCAATTCCCGTTATTCCGAAGGGTGTTAATTGTCTTTCCATTTGTAAATTATAGACTTAATTGTTCAATTTAAATATTTTTTTGTAAATTTACGTGTCAAATTAAATTATATTTGTTGAATAGCAGTCGATTTCGATTTGAAAAACACTGATTCAATACTATGATGTCATACTTCTTGTCAAAATTGATGTTTAATTAGATTTGTATCGATTATTTATATAAAAATTATACATCTACTTAATACTCGATTTTTTAGACACAAAAATTTGGCAAAAAACACATAGGTATAGGTATAAAATACTTTATTTCTAACCTTACATTACAGTATAGAAGGAAAGATTTTCGTTTTCATTCATATATACCATAACGGCATATCCCACAATATGATGGGGTAACCAGCGACAGGTGTGCGGGTATGCATTACCTTAAAGGCAACTTTCGGAATGGGTGGTAAACCTCATTGCTGAACTATGTGAGATGTTATTTTGCCTCTTGTATTTTCGATTACCCGTCTCTCACGAGACACACGAAAACAATAATTATAAAAAAGTGTGGAAGCACTATGAAGGTGCCTCAGCGCATAAGATTTTTGTTCGTGCATATTATAGTAACTTAACCATAAATAGATTCTGCCATTTGATTTTCTTAGCGTTTTATGAATGTAAATTAAAATTATAATAAGAAATTTATTTTATTTGAGATTTCCGAACGGTCCTGAAAGTAAAGCTAGATAAGATAGATCATCGCAATCAAAAGAAAAACAAACGATTCATTGTAAATATTGATTCAATAAAGCCTAATAAAAAATATATATTTATAAGCTTCTTGCTACGAAAATCAGTTTTGGGAAAATAAACTATCCAAAGTAGCTAATTCGACAATATTTTACTTTACAAGTCATCTACTGAAATTAAAAATATCTATGTTGAGCATTTATTTTTATTAATAGTAGATTATTCTATGTAGGGAAAAAGAATATGACTCTCAAATAGATGGATTTATAAACAATGAGTAGGATATGAATAATATAGATTATGCCTAAAACAATACATTTACCATATAATATTAACTTGAAACTTTCAAAATCAATTAAAATTTATTTAGTTCGAGCATTAAATAACTGGTAATTTTAATTATAAAATTAGTGTTTTTGTATGAAAATTTGCCTTGCCGCCATTTGTGGACTTCAGTCACGTGGTCTTTCCATACAAATCATGTTTGCCGAAAACCTGCCAAGCAAAACGCCTTTGCACGCAGTCCATATATATATCAAGTCTATGATACTGATAAATGAAGAAGGCGGAGAAAAATACTAGTCCCACGTTGGGACGCGAGATTGATATAAGGAGGCTGGGAAGAAATATATTGGTCCCTAGTTGGGACGCGAAATTGATAACTAAAGAAGCTGAAAAGCATAATAAAAATAAACATTAAACTCTGCCCCTGAAAATAAAAATCAAATAAAACATAATCGGCTGCGATGTGCCTGAAAAGACAAATACATACAAATACAGACATGGTAAAATAATATATACATAACTGGAAAGATCTTACCAAACTGCTGCTTTCATAACGGGACTGTAGAGGAAACACTTACACTACATATCACTTTTTATTAATTAAAAATAACTTAAAACTAGCTTAAATTCACCCCTCGTTGGTTATATGGACCTGAAACACACTTATTCACTAGTATGCGATTATTTAAGTTATTTTTATTATTAAAAGTTATTTTTAATATTAACTTAAACTATCTTAAAATCACCCCCGATGATAGGTAGAGAACCTGAAAAGAACTTAACCACTACTTTATACAATAAAAAGAAAAAAAAATGCTAAGGCCGTCCGATAGCCTAGCAAACTCGCACTCTCGCACGCGGGTCTCTACAACTACCGACCAACCACTGACTCCTACCGAATGACAACTCACACTGACAACTACCGAATGACAACTGATCGACGACAGCAGGGCGACCCAGCGCCCGTGAAACATGGAGTAGCGGAGGGGGGGGGGGGGTGGTTAAACTGAAGAATCAATCCGTACCGCCGGGTGCCAACCAAGATTCCAGGAATCTGCTTGATGCATTTTACATTTTAAATTTATTTTCAATAGAAAAGACAATACTTAAATATATGAACAAGGCCTGGGGGGGCCGCTATAATCCGTTCCTAGAATTATTAGAAGAAATACATTAGGCCGAAGTAAAATAATGGTTTTTGGGTTTCTTTGATATCATAATGCATGGAAATATATCGATCACAATACCTATGGAAATATCAATACATACTATCGCTATCGACAGTTGGATCTCATGTGTTACATGCAACTAGTATACTAAAAATCTATGGGTCCATTCTATTAAGTCTATGGTTTAAAATCTCTTCTATGCGTGGCGCGTGCGTTTCTGTGTTTCTGTCATTTATCGGTGATTTATCGTTGGTTATCTTTGTGCTTGAGAATCATTGCCAAATTTTCGAGCTTGGAATTTTAAAATATCCGTTTGTTTCGTGCCCTTTGCAAAAAACGATAAATTGCAAAGGTTCCAGGTTATTGCTAAAACATGAGTGATACAAAATCATTTTTGCACACATGGTGCGCTAAGAATAAGTTTGAACCAACCTTCGATGTTCGGGCTACCGGTAAGTCATTCATAATATATTACAACTTATGCAGTAGATAATACATCCACTTTGTAATAATTTATTAATTACCAAAGATGTTTTGAAAATGTACAAAGAAACATATAATTTATTTATTAACTTCATCTACAATGGTGAGCTGTGTGTGGTACCTACCTATGATTTTTTTTTGCATCTTACTGTGTAATGTTTCTGTGTTTGATTCATATCTAAGAAAAATGGGACAGTATTACTGAAATAGGAATGCTGATCTTCCCTACGTCTATGAAGATTACACAGATAGTACCAATTTTTAAGAATGGAAACAAAGATGAAGTTAATAATTACAGCCTTATATTTGTAATAATAACTATCTAAAATCGTATAAAAAATCAACTTATAAAATACCTTGACAAAAACAAGATCTGGTCTAACAATCAGTGTGGTTTTAGAGATGGAAGTCTTCCTCGGATGCTATTTCAAAAGTTACTGGATATATAACACGAACAGTGACAAAGGAAACAAAACATTTGGTTTATTTTTAGATATTACAAAGGTTTTTGATACAATATCCCATAGTTAACTTTTTGAAAAAAATGGGATTACTGAAAAAGAATTATAAAATCGGTGTCATTATTTTTACGACCGGAATTGGCGGGAAAAGCGTTTTCCCGCCAAAAAGTGTCTATTTACACAACAAATTTTCTGACGTCGTCTATGTTTTTAGGTCATTTATAACCATAGTAAGCGCAGATAAACCAAAATACAAAAAGATTTACCTTTGTCATTTTTTCAATGGTCATCAAAATGCATCATGGAAACCAACTTGAAGAAAAAATAAATAATATTGGCATCTTATTACATTTACTTAATTTTTAAAATCATTTTTTCATCGAGATCTAGAGTTATAACAAAGTATAAACAAAGGTAAAAAATTTTATAACTTGATTTATCTGCGTTTTCTGTGTTTTTTTTTGGTTTTCGTCTATGGTTGAGTCGTGTAAATAGTCGTAGCCTTATTATTATTGAAATGTTATATGACTAATCGAAAACAACTAGTCAAAATTCAAGAAACTCTTGAGTTTGCTTTTCAATATAAATTACGGAATACCTCAAGGAAGCATATTTGGTCCTATCTTATTCCTTATTTACACGAACAGTTTATGTTTATATGAATATAGGGGGCCAAATCATATGCTTTGCAGATGACACTGTATTGTTGTTTAGTGATGAAGATTGAAATTGAAATCTACTTACAAAAAAGCAGAAAGCGGGATACATTTTGTTAAAAACTGTTTAAACTGTAACACGCTTACATTGAATACTGACATAACAGTATACATAACTTTTAACAAAACGGATCAGGGACAACCAAATGGTAACATACCATCAAAAAGTCCTGACTGCAAAGATTAACGTGACTGAAAAAAAAACTTGTCAAACTACATATTATGTACTTGGGAATAACAATTGTCATAATGGAAAGTAGCAGCCTAAAATGGAAACCCCATTAAAAAATATATATTTATTTTTCGTTCCGTCAGAAATGTCAAATGTTTTGTCAAAGTCAGTCATTTAAATAATGTATTATTCACTCTGCCAATCAATAGTAGAGTACGGTATTATAGGGTGGTGGGGTGGAATTTACAAAACAAATGTAGATCCACAAGTCAAAGCTCAAAAATTTGTTTTTAAAAATTATGTATAATGTCCCTATTGGCACACCCTCAGTTGAGCGATTCAAAATATTTAATATCCTAAACATACCACAGGTATATGCTTAAAACAATTGCATCTACATAATATATAAACACCTCAACAGTTTCCAATCAACCCAAACTACACGACAGACTAGACAGACAACCCAACATACAGATATAGTTGTCGCCAAATACGTGAGCCATTTCGCCGAGAAGGGAGGCCACCAACCAAGTTAAAAGACACAAATTTGCGCTCTGCGCATCCGGTAACCTAGTTCAAGATATTTGGCGACGAAGAAATAAGTCAATGTTTAAATTAAATGTAGCTAAGACCAAGTTTCTAATTATAAGTGACCAAGGGCAACTTCACATTAAATATTGATAATGAAAACATAGAAAAAGTTAATTGTATGAAATATTTAGGTATTGGTGTTTCTCTGTAAACTGGGCAAGTTGTTCTAAGAAAGTTGTCTAGGCCACTTTTTTGCTTATATATTGTACAAATCTTATTAAAACAATAGATATCTACTAGGTTAATAATAAATAACAGATGAACCAAAAATATTTCCAATACTTTAGGAAATATTGAGCATTTTCTGAAAAATCGATACAGGGGACTGTTGATTTTGACAGGGGACTGATAATTTAAATGAAAAATGTTGTTTTAGTAGCAAAATAAGTCTTTTTATATTTTCTTAAACTCTATAATTTAAGAATGAAATAATTGAACAATAAAGTTACAAAAAATTAACAGTATTTTTTATAATATTTTATTATTTCTGATGACTATTATAATTTAGAATCCTTCCATTGTATAAAGCTGATAATTTCTTCCAAATCTGGCATATTTTCTCTCAGAATCGAGCTTGTTGCATTTCTTGACACTTTTTTCTTATTGCGATAATTGTTGCAATGCTCTCTCCACTACTTCTTTGCTTCTGGTGGAGTCATATACTTAACTAGCTTCTTACTTCCATTTTCTTTTTTCTTGAGATATTTTAAATGTTCTTTCTCTCTTCTTCCTTTTTCTGTGGGTCGTTTTTGTTACGCTCATATCTCTTTCACTCGACTTCTCTTTTCCATTGTAATATCTCTTCCTTAAAAAGTTTTTTCTTTTTGGCACCATTCTCAAAAGATATGTATATCTAAAAAGAACTAAAAAGTATATAAATTAATATATAAACTAAAATATTGTTTAAAATAATGTAAAAAGTTGGTTCTATATATTAATAAAATAAATAAAACAATGATAAACATATTAAAAGACCATCCCCTGGAGGCAGAAACAGTCCCCTGCCTTTTTATAGTGCAGGGGACTGTTGCCAGGGGACTGTTTAATTTGACTTCATTGGATGATAGCACAAAATACAAATAAGTTTTGTTATTTTGCTATAAATAGGGAATATTTATACATTACAAGAAATATTTTTTAAATTGTATAAATATAATAGATATAAAAGAGATAAAAATAATTCTTACCAGAGGACTGTTGACTGGCCGGTTGTCACACGGATTTCTCGGAGCGAAGCTCGTGCAGCTCTAAATAAATTGGCGTATACGCGCTTTTGGTGGCAAGCATGCAAACTTCAGGTTGTTTGCGCATGGTTACATGTATAAACGCAATAATTTAAGTTGTAGACTACGAGGTGTGCAATTTGAAATATAGACAGGGGGACTGTCCACAAAATGCTGAGGCAAACTTTAATTTCCTTTTTTAGCTTTATAAACATATATTAAATAACCAGGAAAATAATAAATAACCATAAAAAATAACCAGGTCTAATTGAAAATCATGTAATATTGTTCAAATAATTAAATAAATCAATTGATTCTTAAATTTATTTTTAAAATAAATTGAATCTAAAGGAACTAAATTGGTGTGGTGACACACCAGGGGACTGTTTTTTGAGCATTATAAACACATTTTTCATGTATTAAAGTTAAATTAAATGGATGCAGTATGCTGAGCACATGTAGATTAGGTAATTATCTTTTATAATCAACTATGAAATATATAATAATCTAAATTTTTTTGTATAATATAGGCCTGAGACAACGAGTTGCCCAGTTTACAGAGAAACACCCGTATATTAATAGATGATAAATTGAAATTTGATTAACACTTAGAATATATTATGAAAAAAATAGCAAAAAAAGTTGATTTCTTAAAAAGTATAAGAAATAACATAGATTTTCACACATCAATATTATTTTTTAATTTGATTGTAATTTCCCATTTAAATTATTGTTCTAGTGTCCTATTCCTCTGCAATGAAACTCAAAATAGAAAATAACAGATTATTTAAAATTGGGAATCAGGACTATATTAACATGCAATAAATGTACAAGAATAAACCTAATGTTAAATAAACTGAAATTAATGACAGTAAAGCAATACATTATATACAACACATTAACTTTGATTTACCAACTAAAAAAATATGCTTCCAAAATATATAACATAAAAACAAACTATATAGACAAAATATATAGATGGGTCGATGGCAGAGCGGTTAGCGCGCTGGGTTAGTAATCCAGTGGCCGCGAGTTCAAATCCTGCCTCGACCGATTTCGTTCACCTATAGCACAAGAATTTATTTGCTTATTTTAGGGAACGTAGGAAGATGTATATGTACTTGTTTAACAAGGACATATTCATTATTTAAAAAAAAATATGCTTCCAAAATATATTATTCAATGTCAACGTTCACACTTACATTACGAGAGTATGTCAGGATTTTAGACTTCCAAAAACTAGATTAACATGTACACAAAATAGTTTATACCATAAAGATTTCAAAATGTATAATAGTTTACTACCAAACATAAAGATTTCAAAATGTATAATAGTTTACTACCAAACATAAAGATTTCAAAATGTATAATAGTTTACTACCAAACATAAAGATTTCAAAATGTATAATAGTTTACTACCAAACATAAAGATTTCAAAATGTATAATAGTTTACTACCAAACATAAAGATTTCAAAATGTATAATAGTTTACTACCAAACATAAAGATTTCAAAATGTATAATAGTTTACTACCAAACATAAAGATTTCAAAATGTATAATAGTTTACTACCAAACATAAAGATTTCAAAATGTATAATAGTTTACTACCATACATAAAGATTTCAAAATGTACAATAGTTTACCACCAAACATAAAAGAAAACAAAAATCTTGTCAACTTTCGTAGTTTAGGTGCTGAATACATAGTTAAAAACTATGTTCTCCATAGTTACATAATGTTTTTATAATTAATTGTGATATTCTTACCATACTTATTTGTTCCAAAAAATAATTATTTTTATACTTTTGTGTTTAAACTAGATGTATTATTATTATTATTATAAAGATATCTTCAATTCTGTGAGTCAAGTTTTTCAATTTACTCCCATTGGAGTTGAAAAATAAAATTAAATGCATTTAAAAATAAAAAAAACACAGACATAACATTATCAATAAAATATTTTCAGTTAAATTACAATGAAGGACACACATGCGCACTAAAATCATTTACATATTATATTAAATTATAAACTGCTTCAGAACAGGTTATTTACCTAGCGAAGCAGCTTATGTTTCGCATCTAGTTTTAAGTTTTTATCTGTAAGTATTATTATTAATATACATTCTACTCTATCAAGATGTATAAAAAATGTATTCAAAGTTATTTATAAATAAAAAAAATAATATCGAGGGGTGAAAGCATATTTGTTTTAAGCAATATTTTATAACTACTAGAGGAGCCATTCAAAGTTT
Source organism: Molanna angustata (assembly GCA_963576475.1). Taxonomy (NCBI): domain Eukaryota; kingdom Metazoa; phylum Arthropoda; class Insecta; order Trichoptera; family Molannidae; genus Molanna; species Molanna angustata. The sequence continues at coordinate 26,089,383 of OY754979.1, forward strand.
TAATTTTTATAAAAAAAAAAACATTAAAAAACTAGTGACCATATTTTAAACTGCGTAAGGTCACCATTTAAAAAACAAGTGGCCATACTTTGAACTGGGTAAGGTGACTATTTAAAAACTAGTGACCATATTTTAAACTAGGTAAGGTCACTATTTCGGTAAGGTCACTATTTAAAAAAATTAGTGACCATATTTTAAACTGGGTAAGGTCACTATTTAAACAAACTAGTGTCCATATTTTAAACTGGGTAAGGTCACTACATACCCTTACTCTTTTATACAAGGTCTTAAACAACCCCAACGCTCCAGTTTATCTACGAAATCAATTTCACTTCCTCTCAGAACACGGGTTGCCTCTTCGTTCAAATATTGAAAGAACGCTCAGTATCCCAGTATACAATACTTCCCTTTTCACCAAATCTTTGTCCTTACAAGCAGCCTGACTTTAGAATATCATCCCATCGCAACTTCAAGTTTCAGCAACACTCCCCTCTCCTCTCAGTTTTCCCATTTTGAAATCTATAATTCACGTGTACAAAAATCTTCACATATGTGCTAATAAAAACTTATGAATAATCATTGTTCAATTTTTTTTTTACTCTTTCAACAGGTCCAAAACACCGACAGCGCTTTTTATGCGAAGTTCGAGTCAATACAATCAGCTATGTTGGAGCTGGAAATTCTACGACCAAGAAAGAGGCTCAGGTGAACGCTTCCAGAGACTTTGTGAGCTATCTGGTGAGGGCGGGTCACATAGCCGCTAGTGACGTGCCCGACCAGGGCATATTACCGCCCGATATACAGAATAATGTTAAGAATGAAGTTACCGATGATCCCGTACATCAACAAACAATTAACAGACCAGTATTTCAGGTATTTATTTTTATCATAATCTATAATTTATTGAGCCGTCTTAGTAAATATAACTTTAGACCCCCTGATGTTGACATTCTCTGCACATCATGTCCAGTCTAACTTAACCTTGTTGGTCTAGCATGTACACAGTCTAGGAACCAAAAATATATTACAATGTATCTTTTCACCAGGATTCTCCATCATACAAAATACAAATTTTACTTTGAAATTTACTATGTGTGTTTTTTTTATTTTGAAATTCTAATTTCAATGCTTTCATTGTTTGTATACAGCAATAATTTTCATTATGATTCATCAATAAAGAATGCAAGTGATGTCACCTGCTCACAAAACAATATTAGTACAATGGATATATTCTGATTTGAAAAAAATAATAAAATTACTTTCGACCTTTATTGTCACTCTTGCCATGATCTTTATTTATTATTAAAGCAAAATGCATACATTTTGAAAAGACATAATATATTATAACTGCTTCACTAGAAAAAAATCTGTTCTGAAGCAGGTAACTGTACATTTATGAATTCATAATATTATGAATAAGTTATATTAATAAGAGAATACTAATAGACAGATCATTGCTGTTGAATAAATCTTTGTAACTATGTTGTATAAAACTGTCACCCGTATTCTTTTTGCTTGTCAAGCTCTACATAATACTCAGATGACATTTTAGAATTAACTCCACATAATACTCACATGTAATTTTTAAATAAACTACATATCACTTAAATGTTATTTTAGAATAAACTCTACCTAATACCCAAACGTCATTTTAGAATAAACTACCTAATACTCAAACGTCATATTAGAATAAACTCTACCTAATACTCAAACGTCATTTTAGAATAAACTCTACCTAATACTCAAACGTCATTTTAGAATAAACAACCTAATACTCAAACGTCATATTAGAATAAACTCTACCTAATACTCAAACGTCATTTTAGAATAAACTCTACCTAATACTCAAACGTCATTTTAGAATAAACTCTACCTAATACTCAAACGTCATATTAGAATAAACTCTACCTAATACTCAAACGTCATATTAGAATAAACTCTACCTAATACTCAAACGTCATTTTAGAATAAACTCTACCTAATACTCAAACGTCATTTTAGAATAAACTCTACCTAATACTCAAACGTCATTTTAGAATAAACTCTACCTAATACTCAAACGTCATTTTAGAATAAACTCTACCTAATACTCAAACGTCATATTAGAATAAACTCTACCTAATACTCAAACGTCATTTTAGAATAAACTCTACCTAATACTCAAACGTCATTTTAGAATAAACTCTACCTAATACTCAAACGTCATATTAGAATAAACTCTACCTAATACTCAAACGTCATTTTAGAATAAACTCTACCTAATACTCAAACGTCATTTTAGAATAAACTCTACCTAATACTCAAACGTCATTTTAGAATAAACTCTACCTAATACTCAAACGTCATTTTAGAATAAACTCTGCATAATGTAATAGGAATCTACAAATATAATTTTAGAATGAACTACATAATACTCAAACATAGTTTTAACCCAATCAAGACGGGTAGGTACAAGTACTTGCATTCCGTACGGACGGACAGTATTTCGCGTCGTACACAGTTTTTTTTCAATCTCGTTTTAATTGAATATAATAACGGTAAAAAAAAATCTAACGATGTAGATATATGATAAAAAGATCAAAGATAAACAAAAGATCACATAAACTCAATGAAATTGAACACTTCATAATATAAACATAAGATAAATGAAGATTAATCTCCATCGTGGTTATCTCCATACAAAAAGTACATGGCGTCATTGATATGTCACGTGATCCATCCGGCATTCGATGTAGATAAGGAATATGCGCCCATTTTGTATTGTTAAGGATCGAATTCAAAGCAGAATGTTGGGCGCGAAACAACAATATGAACTGACGCAGTATCCCGCTCTCCTACGCGCATGCGTATTAGATCCTTACAAAGCGCGGGAGAGTGTGAATTTCGCCGGCGATGATCGATGAATTTCAGTGTTTAGAGTTTTTAATTTTTTTAAATAATTTAACAATTGTTTTGTTGATTCACCGACAGATGTCTTGAAGTCAAATATATGGGAGTAATATTCATCCAATTTTCGTCTCAATCAAGTATGAATTTACTGAGACATGAAGGTTCACAATTGTGTATAGCCATGAGGGCATGTATAGATGACACTCGGCGTTTAGGCACGCTGCCGGTGGGCATCTATACATGACGCTCGTCTTAAAAAGGTTAAAATAAATTCTACATAATACTCAAAGATCAATTTATAATAAACATTTTCAATTATCGTAGGAGGGAATGGGTCCTAGTGAAATGGGTGAGGCCTACCGGGCGTTCGACGGTGAAGGGCAAGGACGCACCTTCACGTACATGGATCGACTGCAGCAGGCGCAGAGAGTGGAAGAGGCGGAGGACCTGGACGTCAACGCGGCCATCCATGGAAACTGGACCATCGAGAACGCAAAGTCCAAGTTGCATCAGTTCATGCAGACCAACAAGTTGAACGCCGACTATTCCTACAAGGCTGTAGGACCAGATCACACACGGTTACCATTCATAGATCTCATTATACAAGCAATTTTTTTTTATTGAAACAGAATATACTGAAACAGAAAACTCGATAAAATTTCCTTCCATAAATCACCAACTAAGATTCTATTAAAAATTATTTATACTAGCGGCAACACACGATCATTTTAATGCTTTAAGACAGTTTAGCGTCATGTGTTATATTTTTTATAATATTTATTTAAATAAAAAGGTACATTTCAATCAAGTTACCACAGCTGTTATACCACTCACTTGTCAACAGGAAACAGGCACAAACTTGACCATAGAAAATATAATGTTGATAGATACTTAACATCATGGACTTTCTTTTAATACATGATTTATTGTGTTCACTATTTTGACAGCTGTCGTTATTGTGGTTCCACCATGTAGGTATGTATCTTATATGTACATTACATATCTCCACCCTAAATGAACATACAAATTGTATAAATGGGATACCCAGTATTTCTCTAATGTCTTTTTCTGCAACACTCTCAGCTTGTCGTGGACTTGTGTGTAGTTGAATGTAGGGTAATATTCTGATGGTTTTTATAATGAATTTAGTTGGGCCTGATTTACGCCAGACTAAACCTCTGTTACATTTTGGTTTGTCTTTGGAATAATTTCTGTATAACACAACAGTCATGCTCTCCTCAATTATTCAGACATTTACATCTGCATTGTGTATTTATAACAGTTGTCTTCTTCTTTTTGTGTCATGTCAGGTCCCCTGATGTTGGCGGCTACCACTCTGGCGTAAGCACCTCTGTCTTGAGTTAAACGGAAGAGTTATTGCACTCTGTTGATTCCGGTCCATTCTTAATATTAACCAAGACATCAGCTTCCTAATCACATAACGACTATTCTCAATTTTTCCTTTCGTGATGAGTTTAGGTGTCAATAATTACGAAATTTCATGAAAGTCTAACTGTCATAATAATCATGTGTTGTCCCGAGTTTAAATATATATCATAGAATGAAACATTAGTTTTATTTTCACTGTTATAAATTTGGATAATTTATATAGCGCCGTTTTTATGAAATATCTCACCTAAAGGGCGCTGAAAATTGATTATGTTGCATCATTATGGCTCTGGTAAGATTTGCGAAAAAGGTGCGTTGTGAGTTTTTTTCTGAACGAAGATATATTTTCGTAGTTTAGTTTGTCGATCGACAATTCTTGATAGAACTCCATTGTACGTTGATATGTTATAAAAATATAAAAATACTTGGTTATAGTTCTATTGTATTTATTAGATTATTGATGCGTTTCGTGCAAAGCACATCGTCAGAATAATGCTCTACAAGACTGAGACTAGTGGTTATATACAAAATTTACATGACAAGTGTATAAAAATGTTGGTTTTTGAACGGTTGAAAAGAAGTTATATAATGCAAATGAATCTATACAAATCTACGCTTTAATACAATGAAAGTAGTTGGGTCACTGGTTGTAGTCCCCTGTGTCCATTAGGTCTGTAACAAAAGAAAACGACAGCAGAATATATTTTCGGTTTGTCTGAGGGTTTGTTGGAGCTTATTCCATGCATTTGGTCCTGCTCCAGCAAACGCACGATCACCGAAATTAGTTGTGTGCACCCTGTTTATTTCAACTAATTTCCCAACCATAGATGAAGAAGAATTATATAGCTTTGAATAGTGGTCCCATAAGAGCCGGGTAATAGAAAATACAACAGGCAACAATGACATCTCACATAGTTCAGCAATGAGGTTCACCATCACTCATTCTGAATGTAGTGTTTCGGGTGTCTCGTAAGAGCCGGGTAATAGAAAATACAAGAGGCAACAATAACATCTCAAATAGTTCAGCAATGAGGTTCACCACCCGTCCTAAATATATAGCCTTAATGAGTGAGACGAGACTAGTGTGTGAGGATAAGCGCATCGTGTCGTATTTCCTTTTTATCCACTCGTCGCTGGTTACACCACATTGTGGGATGCGCCATGATGGTGTGAAAGAGAATATTAATTTATAACAGCTGAGTGCCAATGGTGGTCTCCTATGGCAGCGAAACTAAGGCTATTGTTTTGTCATAAAGAAAACTAAATAAATTCAATTGTACATATTTTATTAGCATCCATCGCTACAAATGTTGGTGGTTTATTTGGAATATTTTGCTTAATTCTGAAATAAATATTTATTTTTCTGTATCAAGAATTATATGAACATTGGTCAAAAAAATAATTTTCATGTAAGAAAATTACTCTTTTGGCAAGCTGTACTTCATATTTTATTAATTTTGATATATTTTACTGGCAAATTTACTGATACCTGACTGGACGAGAAAGGAAAACGATAATTCAGTGAGTTATGTGAAAGTTCAGCTTCGTATTTTGTTTATTTTGTTTAGCAAACGTGTTCTCTACACATCAGAAAACATGTATGCTTTCGTTTATTACTCCAATGACGCAATATCTTGGACGTTTTTACAAATTCTAGAGATGAGTGAATTGATTTTTTTATTTTACTCGTTCCTAGAAAAACGTTTATTGCCTTAGCTGTTAGCTTACAGAATTTCAATAATTAAAAATGCGTACAAATATCATTTAGACATATTTTTCTTTTAACTTGTGTAAATGTTATTTATGTAAACATGGTTCATTTAACATGTCGAACTTTCAGTAATTAAAGTTGCATTTCATTCAAAATAATTTAACAATTTAATTTTATGATTTAATAATCGTTTATTGATATTTATAACTAGTTTTGATTTTCTTTTTTTATTGTACGCAATGAGATTACTAACATACAATTTTTAGTTAGCGTTGACAGAACTATTTGAAGCTGAACTTTCAACAAAACTAACTGTTTTTCTGTTTTTCTTTTCATCTAGAGGGATCATCTCTGCTAGCTAATCTATGCAATGTTCATTTTTTTGAATGGTTAGTATTATGTTTTTATTTACAACTATAAAATAACATGCAACATTAACTGTAAAAATAATAGTAACGAATCACCGAAACCAAGTCATATCTACATATTTTCATCAAAATGTATCTCAGAATTTGATGCAATATAGGTAGTTTTTATGTTGTTATATACAATTATATATACCTTTTCGCTAACATTCATATTTCTAAATGCATATATCTGCAGACATAGTGTGGCGGATGATTCAAAGTCTCGTGGAATAAGAGATGTTTTCTTTTATTGGTAATGTGTGTCTCGTTTTTCATGTATGCTGTAGGAAACTCCAAGAAAACGATTTCCCGCCCTTGTCCATGGATTTTTTGATTTCCCGGCTAGTGAAATGTCAGTTAGTGTACAGACAAGGTGATATAGAATCACAAGAAAGGTTTATGTTTATTTATTACATAATATGTTCTTTTTAGTTAGTTACTAGTGTAGTGTTGTATTTATACAAGTACATTACTTTTCATCTATATCTACTAATATATTTTATACCAAAATAAAATTCATTTTGCTGTGATTAAACGAATCATACTTTGGTGAATACTTTCTTAAAATAAAACAAATGTATATTTTTTCATTCTGAATTTAACATACATTTGTAGTTTGGAAAGTAATCTAATTCTTTCATTTGCGCACATAATTGTCCAAATTACAAAGGTAAATATTTGAAATTAGTGTTGGATTAGTCTTTTAAATGTAAATAGTTTCTTTTGTGAAAACAAATTGAATCTTTGGAGAAATAATTTTAATTTATCTAGTTTTCACAAATGATCGAAAAAATTCAAATTTATTCCTTCTGAATTTAGATAAATTAAGACCGCTGTGCTGCTCTTTATTATTTTATTTTCAAAAATATTGTTATGTGGTCATGACAACCAACATAACAAAATTGAATTTGGTGTTTTGTCGTATGAAATAGAGCTTAAAATCAAGATCAACTGAACTAGAATTCAAATAAGGATTCTGTTGATCGTGGAATAAGACTTTGAATCCAGTAAGGGTTAAATGCCTGTTATATTTACCTTATGCAAAACAGTAATTGAAACAGTCCCTTTTAATTGTCCATACATAGGAGCTTCTGTGCGGAGATGAGTTTGTACGTCAAGCAGTTGGGCAGGACGATCACTGGACGAGAGACGGCATCCAACAAGCAGACTGCTTCCAAGTTCTGCGCTCTGTCCTTGGTCAGACAGCTGTTTCATCTGGGAGTGATAGAAGCCTTCAGCGGAACTCTCAAGAAGGATAAGAGCACCGAGCAGATGGCCGCATATCCTGTTTGTATCAGTCCGCAGCTGGAGAGTCAAATAGAAGAAACATTGAAAAGTAATGACAATTATTTTTACTTAAACACAAACGAAATAAACATTATCAGACAGCAGCCAAGCTGATATGTTTAATGTTAACACTGTATATTGCACCAAGTCCAATATTGTCAGGACTAGCAACACCATCAACAGCAATCACTCATTCCTGCCATAGAGTCTTGCATATTCTTAAAGGAGCAAACAATGTTTCCACGGGTTTGGCTTAAATTTTTTTTTTTAATAAAAAAATGAATATTTTTGAAATTTAATTGTTAGCTCTATGAAACAAAATAGTTCTTGTCAATGTTCTGAGCTACAGTTACATATGTTAGGGGTGAATTTATCCTACTTTAAAGGCCCATTTACATAAACTAAAACTGTAGTGAGATGAATTTATTCCAGGTCTGGAGATTGAGCCGTTGCAGGTAGACAAGTCGGTACCAACGGGCTCTCCCGGTCAGGCTCTGGTACGCCCCCAAGTCGTGGAGCAGATGCTGCGAGCTCGCCCCGAGCCGGCCGGCGTGGTTCCCTGGTCGCCGCCCCAACCCAACTGGAACCCCTGGACCGGGTGCAACATAGACGAGGGTCCTCTGGCCACGGCCACACTCGAAGAACTCTCCGAGCAGCTGGCCAACGAGCAGAGGGACAAGTTGAAGAACAGCTCACTCTTGTCGGTTAGTAGATCAAACAATTCCAACTTTGATCTGTGTCCTGTTTTCCAGTTACGTTTTTATTTTTGATTTAAATATTTTATTATGAAAACCTGATAATTCTTCAATGCCGTTTAATGAAAGTGATGTGCCTTTTCAGCAATTTGAAATTAAAAATATCAAATTTTAAGTTTCCTAAACAGGACAGTCAAAAAAAAATTGAGAAGCACTATTCAGATATCCTTCAAAATCTAATGGGGTCTAAACGAGTGTTATATACACAAATTTACAAAATTTGAAAATAATCGAATGAGTACTTTGAGAAATGCACTGTTAAAGATAATGATTTTATTTATGGAAATATTACGATAGCGGTATAAGCGGGGGCGTGACTCAGAGAGCATGGCAAGTAAGTGAAGACGAAAAAGATGAAATTACGCGAGAGGAGGTGCTTGAAGCAGTAAAACACGCGAAAGCGGGAAAAGCTGCCGGATATGATAGTATATCAGCTGAACTTATAAAATATGGCGGCGAGCAGACGTTGGAGTGGTGCCACTCTCTTTTCAACTTGTGTTGGGAAGCAGGACGCACTCCTGCGGACTGGAGAAATGCAGTCGTGGTACCTTTGTGTAAAGGTAAAGGATCGAAACTCGACTGCAAAAACTATAGAGCCATAAGTTTGTTAAGCTCAGTTGGTAAAATGTACGCAAGGATCCTGGATCAAAGAGTACGAAAGGTTACTGAATGCAAGATATGGGATGTCCAAGGAGCGTTTGTGGGCGGCAGAGGATGTATAGACCAAATTTTTTCTCTACGAATGGTCACAGAGAAGGTTCTGGATAAAAACCAGAAACTGTTCTGTGCCTTTATAGACCTAGAAAAGGCCTATGATAAAGTTGTTAGAGAGAAACTATGGGATATACTATCAGCGTATGGAGTGAAGAGTAAGCTGATACGCGCAATCGCGTCATTATATGAGAACAGCGAAGCATGTGTTCGTGTCAACGACACAGTAACATCGTGGTTCTCGATAAATAATGGCGTTAGACAGGGATGCGTTCTGTCTCCATGGCTCTTCAACCTGTACATTGACTTCTGTATAAGAGCCCTTAAGGATGAAAGCAAGGGTCTGAAACTGAGTAATGTAATAGTGCGTGATTTGATGTATGCAGATGACAAAGTACTGTTAGCTGAAAGTATGGAAGAGTTACAATATCTTGTAACCATGGTATATGAAGGATGCATAGAGAACGGTCTGAGAATGAATGCCAGCAAATCAAAGGTAATGGTCTTTGAAAAGAGTGAAAGCAGAACAGCGTGTAAAATAAGAGTAGAGAATGAATGGCTCGAGCAAGTCGACGAGTATGTATATCTGGGAAGCATGTTTCAACGGAATGGACGACCTGATAAGGATATCGAAAGAAGAGTTATGGCAGGAAACAGAGTGAATGGAGCACTGAGACCAGTTATGAATGATCGCAACATATCAAAGGCTGCCAAAGTTGCCATTCATAACGCTATCTTAGTGCCGACATTGACGTATGCAAGTGAAACCTGGACATGGCAGAAGTCGCACGAAAGCAGAATAAATGCTGTTGAAATGAGATCGCTAAGAAGAATCTGCAATAGAACGATGTATGACAGGGTAAGAAATGAGAACATAAGGAAAGAATGTAAGACGAAGAAAGATATCATTAATAGAATGAAAGTGAACACACTGAGATGGTTTGGCCACATGGGTAGAATGAATGAGGAACGCCTGACGAAGAAAATATACAATGCGGATAGGAATGGATTGAGAGGCCGGGGCCGCCCAAGAAAGGGATGGCACGACCATGTGAAGGATATTCTGAAAGACGGAAATGTTAGAAGCATGTACAATAGACGAACATGTATGAGACGATGCATGAATGTTGACGAGGCGATGAATGTGTGCCAGGATAGAAAGATATGGCGTTCGGTTCTCTCTGCCTACCCCGTAAGGGACATGGCGTGATGGTATGTATGTATGTATGTATGTACTAGTCTCGAATGGTACCACTCTCTATCAGTGAGGACAATTTGAGAGAGATTGGTAAAAATACAGCATAGGAATCATCAAAATTTTCTACTCGTTGAAATGACAATACTACTGGATGCTTTATAACTTTTTGCTTGGTCAAAAGAATGAAATAAATGTAAAAAAATATATATATTTTGCAGATTTGAATCTATTTTCTTTTTTTATTAATTTCGAAACTAAAAGGTTGCTAATTACAAATACAAGTTTTCATTATGTATGTAATATAAATTTTTATACTGTCTATAAAATGCATGTTTGTATGTTCAACAGGACAGTATAAAGGAACGAGAAGAGCTACCAGTGTTTGGTATGAGAAACACAATCATGGAAGCCATCAATGAGAATCCAGTCGTCATTATACGAGGTAACACTGGATGCGGCAAAACTACACAGGTACACACTATTTTGTTTTTATCTAATCCTCGTCTGTAGTTATTACTTGTACAGAAGATAATGTAAAAGAAATTGGCTCTCATTATTTCTTCTTATCCTTAATGTTCAATTAATCTTTTTATCATTCTTTTTGTTATTATATGACAAACTTTTTAATATTTCAATAGAGACGAAGTTGGAATATTATAGATGAACCAGGACCTCAAGACACCTACAGGGCTTACAACCTTTCATCGGCTGGTTTACGTGATCTCTTTATGCGCTTGCACAAAGTTCACTAATTATGCCTTCCTATTGAGTTTCCTTATCAATGGAATTTTTGAAAATATTTGAATAATGAGTAACAGATCACCTGAAAATAAGACATTATTATTATTGCCATCTATGAAGTAACGAAGAAACCTTTTTTTTTGTATTGAGAAATTGGTTTATTTGTAAACAGCAGACCAAGTCAGTAAAAAAGTCGAGATCCGACAACGTATCGCCGCTCTTCTCGCCATGTTTACGCCCGTGACGACAATTCGTAGTCACTAAGCGCTGTCGAGTTCATAAATGCACTTATTAGTATTTGTCGCCGTTAGGCTGGCTTGCGGTACATTTTTGAATTATCATTTATGGCACTACACAATATTTTCCCCATGATTTGAATAAATGTCAAATTTGTTTACATAAATTTGTTAAATAAATATAATATGGTCATATTTTAAAGCACGAAAGCAAGTTATAATACGATTAAATTAACTTCTTTTGTGTTTATTGAATGTTTTGAGAGTAATTTTAAAACATATTTTTAATTATATTTCGATCAATTTATCAAGTGTGATGACAGCAGCGTGTTATTTTTTTACTAAAAACTACGCCGAATTTTCTTTTGTTAAGTGTTAAAATACATATGTGATAAAATAGCTTACAAGAATACTTTCTCAAAATGAAAAATTATTTCAAATCTATACTTACGGAAAACATTTACGGACGCATAGAATTATAATGTTATAATCTAAGTACGGACGCATATTTCCAATAAATATACAACCATATAAAACTTTTGTTACGTGGTAATTAGCAATAAATGAATTCCGCGGAATATTTAAAGGGTTTGAAGAATCTCTTAAACGGCGTTGTTTAACCCGTTTATATAATTATTCTCAAAATAAATATGAAATTCGGCATAGTTCGCGTAAAAAATGACATTTAATTCAACATGGCGGTGTTAGATCTTGTCTCTCGCCTCGATGTCGACCCAATCTCGCCGTCAAATAAGTGGGCGAGAACGATTCGACGCGTTATCTGCTTAGTGACTACCATAACTGTCAAAATATTGACTATTCGATATTTTGACAGTTAATCTCGACATTTATCGGTCGAGATCTACTTACAGACTTAGCCTGCAGAGTTCCTAGTTCTTATATAATATTCCAACTTCGTCTCTATTGAGATGTTAAAAAGTTCGTCAAAAAAAAATATCATTTGACTCCCGACAGGGAAACAAATCCAATGTTTGCGTACATGCAATTAAAAAAATATTCTTTTTGTAATTTTTTAATTTACACATCACTATGTTACCTGAGGCTGCGACTCTTGACTTCAAATCCCAATTTTGAATTTTCACTAAGAAATTACCTTTGTAATGGAGCATATGGCGGTAGGTAGGTATGTTTTAATCATTATAGCAGATAATTTGAATGTACGAAGGTGACATGTAGGTAAATTTTTCAAAATTGTGATCGGATTTGAGGCAAAAGTGGCTCAAGGTTCGTTGTATAAAAAGATCAAATTGCAATTCAGCCTCCCAGTATACTGTAAGTATATGAATGTTTATGTTGATAAGTATTTTGTGTATATAAATATATTTCTATTTTTTAGGTGTCAGGCTTGCTTACATTCTTTTATACTAGTTGCATGTAACACATGAGAGATCCAAATGTCGATAGCGATAGTATGTATAGTTGAAGAATAAGTACCAAACTATAAATATTATTGAATATTTTAAGATCAAATATTTATTTAAGATCGTGTTCCGTAAGAGACGGGTAATTGAAAATACAACGGCAAAATAACATCTCACATAGTTTTGCAATAAGATTCACCACACATTCTGAGTAAGTGCCTTTTTAGGATAAATTTTTAAGACATGCGTGTGTCGTTGCTTCCATTCATAAGTATCATTCGCTTGTCGCTGATTTACCCCACATTATGGTTTAAGCCGTGATGGTATGAATCCTTTTATAGCAATAAATATTGTAACACGATTCTGTTCTGTGCAGGTGTGTCAATTTATCTTGGACGATTACATTGCCAGCGGTCAGGGAGCTTGGTGTAACATCTGTGTGACTCAGCCAAGAAGGATATCCGCTGTGTCTGTATCTGAGAGGGTTGCTAATGAGAGATGCGAGGATCTGGCACAGTCCATTGGGTATGTTACATTCATTTTGATACGGTTTTAAATATATTTCCAGTTTCTCGAATAACTAACAGGTACAAATATTAGTTTATGATGCACCCATAGAATAATTATAGTATAGAATACTCTTTAGCCTGCAGTAAACGCGACTGCTTTATGTTGACTAATTTGGTCAACATTTTACTACGAGCATTCAGTAATCATTTGGCCGTCTGCGTGATATGTTCTGCAAATAGGGAATTTTTTAACTGCTTGCAAAATTATTTACGCAGTCATAACGAGTAGTACTATACGAACAATGTCTACCAGCAGAGTCATACATATATTGACACGAGCCGGCCAATAAACGGCTTCATTTTTTCAGCAAGGTATTGTATGGGAATGAGTATTCTATAGTTTTATTATGGATGCACCCAATAACAAGTTGCCACATTCTTAATCCAGACTGAAAACAATCAAAAAATGTGTCTCCACCAGGAATCGAATCCAGGAGCTTTGGCTCAGTAGTCAGATATACGAGCTAACTAATTGAGCCTCGAAAACTGATGAAAATGAACCATTTGGAATCGAAAATGTTGTCATTATGCTACGAAACTATCCTCACTTTATTAATTTAACGTGGTATATGCTTTGATTATGTCAGGTATTCAGTGCGATTTGAGTCTGCCCTTCCACGCCCCTACGCCTCTGTGCTGTTCTGCACCGTGGGTGTTCTGCTGAGGAAGCTGGAGGGCGGTCTACGTGGAGTGTCTCACGTTCTCGTGGATGAGATCCACGAACGAGACGTCAACACAGACTTTGTCCTCATCCTGCTGAGGGACATGGTTCACACTTACCCTGACCTGAGAGTCATCCTCATGAGCGCCACCGTCGACACAACGCTCTTTTCCAACTACTTTGGAGAGTGCCCCGTTATTGAAGGTAATTTATCTTATTTGAATTATTATTATTATTATGTTGCGAAGTGACTCACTTTTTTTTGTGAGTCACTTCGCAACATGTTTCGGAAGCGCTGTCCTTCCATCGACCGGCGTGTCGAGACTCGACTAGTTTATATTATACTTCTAATATGGTCATTATTAACTACCACAAAATATCCACCGAATCATTAATAGTAATTTATCTTACTTATTTTTAATAAATCAGTAACGGTCTGTATCAAGAAGTGCAAATATTCCTCAAAAACTTAATAAGGTTTATTTTTTTTTTAAGTAAAGATTTCTAAAAAAATTAAATGTTATTTTGTTCCTTTTATATCCCTTAAATCAAAATGCTAATATTAAAATACTGGAGGCGAAACAGTCGTCCTGTTTTTGAAGAATAAAAAATGTAAAACTATGTGGTCTTTTAATATTTCATAATTAAAATTAAATTGTACGAAAATCAAATAATGGGTCTCATTCTGAAAACGCACTAAAATTTTAATGTGATTTATTAATTTTATGTATTTTTTTGCTATTCTGAAGGGTTAGCGTCCATATAAGCACAGAGGACGCAGCGCATCAGACAGATTTAAGTATTGTATATAGGAATTCATGCGCGCGCATCGGATCCTTGACAATAATGACGTCATTGCTATGAAAAATCCGATCCGTATGTTGCGCCGCTGTTAACGCTAAGCTTAAGATGGAAAAGGAAATTCGATAAGTTAAAAATTACAAAAGAACATCACTAGTGTATTATTAAACTGATATAGTTTAAAGCTAAGCATCCACAGATGCACAGTGGATATCGGATTTTTTTAATTATTGCCGACAATCCGATGCTCATATATGTTTATATAAATTTTAATTATTGCCGACAATCCGATGCTCATATATGTTTATATAAATTTTAATTATTGCCGACAATCCGATGCTCATATATGTTTATATAAATTTTAATTATTGCCGACAATCCGATGCTCATATATGTTTATATAAATTTTAATTATTGCCGACAATCCGATGCTCATATATGTTTATATAAATTTTAATTATTGCCGACAATCCGATGCTCATATATGTTTATATAAATTTTAATTATTGCCGACAATCCGATGCTCATATATGTTTATATAAATTTTAATTATTGCCGACAATCCGATGCTCATATATGTTTATAAAAATTTTAATTATTGCCGACAATCCGATGCTCATATATGTTTATATAAATTTGCATGCTTGTTTTTAGCAGAATTAGCCTACCTGTTGGTTTACTGAAATATTTAGTTTTGTAAACTAATAAAATTACAATGTATACTTATTATCATATGTTTATATGATTATAATTATAAGCTGCTTCAGACCAGGTTTTTAACCTAGTGAAGCAGTTTACGTTCCGCATCTAGTTATCAAATATCTTTTTTCTAAAAAAAAATTTGTATTGTATATTATTTCTTATGTTCAAAAAATGTATTCAGTTAGTGTTATTAAAAATTGAACTCATAGTGACTTGGTTTGTTTTTGTTTGCCTCAGCAGTTCTTACTTTGATTCAATCTCAACTATGTTGTTGACAGTGCCTGGTCGTATGTATCCCGTGAGTCAATACTTCCTGGAGGACTGCGTCCAGCTGTGTCAGTTTGTGCCACCGTTGGAAACGCGCAAACGCAAAGGTGGCTCTGGACAGAGGGGAGGGGATGATGACGACGATGATGACAGGGCTGTGGGAGGTGAGGAAATTGAGGAACAGGACATGAACAAGGCTCCGTTGGGACCACAATACTCGGAGCACACAAAGAATGCCATGGCCAAGATGAGTGAAAAAGATGTAAGAGATATTTGTTCATTTAATACAAGTAAAAAATGTAAGATAACGAAAGATGTAATTAATAGTATGGAAGTGAATAATACACTGAGATGATTTGGCCACATGGGATGATTGAATGAAGAACGACCGAGGAAGAATATATACAAAGCTGTTATCCAAGAAAAGGATGCCAGGTCTGTAAAGCTTAAACAATTAACGAGCATATGAGACGATACATGAACGTTGATGAGGTGATGTACTAATTGGTTTTGTCTTCCTGTCTGCTCTGTGAGATATATTACATATTTTAGACAAGTTGAGATATTTGCTAGTGACTATGGCCCGGTATTACAGTCTGAGTTTAACCGTTTCAGTGCTAATCTCGAGACGTTATCGTGATGAATCATACGCTACACCAGTGCGGATCTCGATAGGTAATCGTGATGGACAATGCTCCACTTTAACTCGCTGTAGAAATCTTATTTATCGACATATCCAAAAAATAATAATTACATCGTGTAACCGAATCATTTATCTAAGTAAATACGTTTTTAAAAAAATTTAAAAAAAATTCGGTAGATGGCAGTAGAGTGTTTACTTTTTATCTATTTCATCTCGATACGTAATCGAGACCCGCACTGAGATACCGCTTTGTATGGATATTAATGTTGCTTATATTATTGTGCGCCGGTTTAGAAAAATAATTATGTTCGGTTTTTATTTAGTTTATAAAAGCAAAGTATTTTGTTGTAAATTTATATGTTTTTATTTGTGTCTTAAACGTTGATTCATATTTCAAAATAACTTTTAAGTTCATGAGTTTTTTAGAGTAACTTCGATTTTTTGTGTTACCGACTTTGAAAATTTTACTAGGTGATAGACAAAATACATTTAACATTTTTTGCTATTATGAATGAATTTTGCTTTTATAAATGTTCCGAAAAAGTAAGTACTCAGAGCCTGTTGAGTTATTTCAGTATTATATATAACAACCAATGATTTTCTACTATATAAGTTGATAAAGTCGCGGTGCAGCGGCGCATAGGTCATAGCGCTTACAGATAAACTTCATACAAACGTATAAGGTACTAAGCAATTGTTGAAAACTGTGTTTGTTTTCGAAGAAATACTTAAAAATTCATAAATTTTAAGCTGATTTTTATTCACTATATACATTCCTATATCTTTTTTTACCTATGTGATATTTTTTTGCTAATAAGTCATGGTTTTGTGAGCTGGAATGTTGAAAAAATCAGTTAAATAGTATGCAGAAAAACAAAATAAACAAAAAATGTACTCAACATTTAAAACGGCTAAAAACGAATATTCTCGTCGAAGATTTCAAGTATCTCAGGTGAGTAGTTATTGAGATATGACGATTTTAATTTTGTCCGAAAATTGCGCCGCACTGAGGTGTTACATTGTTTCGCATACGCTTAGCACGGAAAAGGTTAAGAGCTAAACTCAAGCTTTACAAAAATATAGCGTATTACAGTGTCCGTTTAGGCCTAATCTTCCCTCAAATACGTCACTAAAACGACAAATATTTAACTCAACGTTTCTGGCGGATTAAGTACTTAACGGTGAGTCAACTGTCATTTGCTAGGCAATGCGTGTAGTTTCAGTTTCTATCACTAGAGGCGTTTGGCAACGAGTGTAGTTTCAGTTTCTATCACTAGAGGCGTTAGTTGGACGGTGGCGCCACACAACAAAATAAACTGACAGCCATATTGAAACGAACATGGGCTTTTAAAAGCATTATTTTGGTGAAAAAAATTAAATTTACCATGTTGGATAGTAAAACAATAGTATTTCAAGTGGTAGCGTCCCGTTTCGTAGTTCGTATTATTTGAGGTTATTTAAAATTTGACAGATAATAACCACAGAAAAAGTTAAATATTTCTATAATTGAAGATTTAGTAACTGACATGTCATATTGCACTGTAATACGGAAATGGATTAAATCTCCCCTTAACATTAATCTTGAGTTTAACAAACTCGAGATTAATGAGTTGAGGGCCGACTGTAATACCGGGCCTATATGACCATAATATTTCTGTAATTCAGATCAAATTTGAGCTGGTTGAAGCTTTGCTGAAGTACATAAAGAGCCTGAATGTGAGTGGAGCTGTGCTAGTGTTCCTGCCCGGGTGGAATCTGATCTTCGCCATGATGAAACATCTCCAAGGACATCCTGTCTACGGTGGACCAGACTACCAGATACTGCCCCTGCACTCTCAGCTGCCTCGCGAGGACCAAAAGAGAGTGTTTCAAGTGCCGCCTGCTCACATTACCAAGGTACACCTATCGTTCAATTGCATAACTTCTACACCCTCGCCTTTGTCCTATTTACTTGTGGTTGAGTCTTAATTCTACCTGTCCTGTGCTAGAGGATTCAGATCCCTCTCTCACAGATGAACCTGGATGCACGTCAGCTACATGGCTGGCGGTCTGCCTAGTCTTCTGGCCGATGTCTTAATATGTATAGCTTTCTGTATCATGTTCAACTGTATATCTAATTAAAACTGAAACGAGATTAATAATTCTATAAAGTAGTAGTACGAGGATGAAAATTTCAATGAAATGATTGTCATAGTTATTTTATTCTTCAGAAGAAGTTGTCACTGTCGTGATACTATAAAGATAAAATTTTTTTATTTGATCTCAAATTGTTGATAAATATAATACAAAAAAAAACACTGATAAAATGCCTGGAAAATATAAGTTTTGATATATCGGGAATGATATACATATATGTTTACGAACATATTACTCGTATTGAATTCCAAACCTGGGAGGGACAGAAAACATACATACATTCATACCATCACGCCATATCCCTCACAGGTTAGGCAGAGAGAACCGAACGCCACATTTTTCTATCTTGACACACATTCATCGCCTCATCAACTAATAGGCAAAATTGAAATTATAAACATTATAGTGGCAATCCAACCCGGGGGAAAGTCTGGTCAAACTGTGAAATCAAAACCCTCATGATATCATGGATATAATTATCATATGGAGTTCTATAATATCTTAGGGCATATAAGATAAGGATTTTTTATTTCCCGGTTTTACTGGACTTGCCCCCCCCTGATTCTTCTATAGCATGGATTTTGCTAGACACTATTTAGTTAGATATTCATATTTTTTATGGACAAGTTCTATCAGCATAGGTGGCGGTGTGACCCTCTGTACACACGTGCGATGTGTATATGTATATATGTGCAATGTGTAAGTTTGATAAATCAATTCATAGTATTTATCACAAAGTAAAAATTAATAAAATATGTTTTTTCTTGACATAGCCGCAAAAACATTAAAATAAAATGAGTTTAAAATTTATTCATAAAAGCAAAGTCTCCGTAAATTTATGAAGTAGCGAAATATTTAAAATGTTAGCTAATCCGTAGAACTAAATTTGTCGAATTGCCAATAATGCAAGCTTACTAATATTAAATGAGTTATTAAGTGGTCCCAGTGGCGGCTCCCCCAAAGGGGCTCTCGGGCTGAGCCCTCCCAAAATTTTTTTTCTATAGATTCCAAAAATATATGCTAAATTAATTCTGGAAATTCATTATTTTTTTTAAATAAATGTGTTTCCACCTTACGGTTGTAATAGTAAAATACTGCAATAGTTCGTTTCATACAGCGAGATTCTATGAAAAATTTTGTTCCGCGGGCACAATGTGCTTGCGCCCGAAGAACTGTATGTAAACTCATAGAATTGATTTTAATGCCGCAGTGCAATATGATTCGAAATGTATGGAGCTCTCGGGCACGTTCCTATATATGTTCATGAATTCACCGGAATATACTACTATACAACAATCTCGTATATTTTGGTCTAAACCAGGCGTCGGCAACCTATGGCACGCGTGCCAGGCTTGGCACGCGATGGGGTTCTGAATGGCACTCTACAAATAATCAGGGAAATCGCGAAAATTTAAGGAATTACGAAAAAATCTGGAAGATGACTCTATGACTGCTAATCGACTAATGAAAAATCGACTGCTATATTAAATTGTTGGATGTCATTGCCGGAAAGATTTAATTGTTTAAAGAAAATTGCATGTGCTCTCCTTTCCGCTTTTGGTTCCACATATCTCTGTGAACAAATTTTTTCTCACATGAAACATATTTTGAGTCCACAAAGAAGTCGTTTAACAACTGAACATTCAGAATCTTGTGTGAAATTAAAAGTCACAAATTATACCCCTGATATTGAAATATTAAGCAAAAAAGTGCAGGGACAAGGTTCGCATTAATTTTTTTTAATTTATGTTAGAATTTTATGTTATTTTTTAATAAATATGTTTAAAAGATAAATTTGGTATAAAATTCTTCTCCTCTAGAACCCCATTATATAATTTAGAATTAAGGCGGCACCCTGAATCATATTGGTAGAGTGGCTTGGCACACCACAGCTAAAAGGTTGCCGACCCCTGGTCTAAACGATATTGAATTAGTGTGTTTATGAACACGATTAATATTAGTATGTTTATGAACACGTCTGCGGCGTCTGCGCACTTCGGTCAGCTCGTCAGCTGAGAGCTGAAAGCTGTTGATGACAGCGCGCCATTTTGCATGTTGTTTTTGCAGAGTGACGAATTGCGGTTAATATTTTTATGATAATTTTTGACAATAGTACACGGTGAATAGTATACACAATTTAATTACTTTAATTACGATGATCGTGTGAATGTGAAAAAATAAGGGCCTCGCGGACATTCATCTCATTATCTCAAATTAGTAGGTACTTGTAAATCACGTAAATATATTCGAAGTTTTAATATAAATATGTAACAAAAAACGTCATGGCTTTGCAGATGTAGTGAAAAGAATGCGTATTGCGGGTGTAGTGAATGTTGTTTTCCGTGTTTACTTTTTGACAATAATTCTGATGTAGGTATTAATTCTGACTCTGACAAAAACAACTAAATCCAACATGTATGATATATGATCCACCGACCCCCTTTTTTTCAGGTATTGTAATTGCAGCTTAACAGGAGAATGATGATAAACACTGATCATATGTATGAAAATATTTTTTTCACCTGTGTCGATATTTCACAAGTGTAGGTACTGAATATTTTCTCCTTTCAAATACTCATTTCCTTTCAAGAAAAAAAATCGAGCCCCTCTAATATTTTAGGTCTTCAGCCGCCACTGAGTGGTCCAGTCTATAGTGGCATTCCCTAGTCACTTTATTCTAACCTAACCCACTTCCTTGTATATGTAATATATTTTTTTTCCTTTACAAAGTTTGATGAATTTATTGTTTTAGGTAATTTTGTCTACCAACTTGGCAGAAACCTCCATCACAATAAATGACGTTGTATTTGTGATTGATTCATGTAAGGCTCGTATGAAGCTCTTCACTTCTCACAACAACATGACCAGCTACGCAACCGTCTGGGCCAGTCGTACCAACCTCGAACAGGTAATTGTTGTTGAAATTAAATCCTAATTGCCTTTCCCTTGTTTTAGGGAATATCCCATTTTTATTGCAAATAACTTGATAATCTCCATCGTGGTGGGGGGCGGTTTGCACATATACCAACCAAGCAAAAAAAAACTCAAATTTGCGCTCTGCGCAGCCCATTGAAGTTATTTGCTGCTAACTATATCTTTGTAAAATTGACAGTGAGATTATAAATTACAGTAGAGACATAAATTTACTTCATAAATTAATGTGTTTAACTGCCTATATTTCCAAAGTTTTTAAAAATATCGAAAAAAGCAGAAATACCCCAACTAGATAATTTAATTTTCTATAAAAAATATTAAGGGGGCATATAAACCTAAACACCCCAATTTCAAATCAAATTCCTCAAATATGTGAAACAGTGTGTTTCTAGAAAAAATAGAATAAGTATTTTCAACATTTCTCTAGTGAATGTTCATCACACAATTTCAAAATTCAGTCTTAATTCCCTTTAAAAAAATATTAAAAATATCCTTTTTTACAGCATTTTTTTTAAATTTCTCCATTACCATGTATCGTAGAGAAATAAATATTTTATATGCTTAAAGAGTGCATAAAATCAAAGTGAATGACCGATGAAGTTTATTCATTTCAAGGAAGGTTTGTTCATTAAATGCAAAAAGTCAACAAATTTTGGGTTTCCGATAATTTAAATCACGTATAAACCTTTTTTTACGAACGCGGTAGTCACCCTTACTAACATCTAACTTCATAGTGCATTAGGCGGTTTTAATATATCATGTTTTTAGTCACTAGATTTAGCGTTATATGTCCTCTTAACATTGCAGTTGTGTTACATGCAACTAGTAATAATAAAGTGTTATTTATGATGTAGATATGTTGTCGATCGACAAACTAAACTTAGTTGTTATTTATGATGTTTTATTATAGCGCAAAGGACGAGCTGGTCGTGTGCGTCCTGGCTACTGCTTCACCCTCTGTTCAAAAGCAAGATTTCAGCGTCTTGAAGAGCATCAGACCCCAGAGATGTTTAGGACTCCTTTGCATGAACTTGCACTTAGGTTTGTATTTTACTTCATATTTTTATTTGTTAACAACATTGTACTATCCAAAGAAACATATTGTATACACATAGGGATGGTATTTTTTATTTTTGGTCATTTGTTATGATTTGTTGAAGAATATTTTGAAGAAAATACAATTGAAAGACCTTTAATTTTAGTTTAGATGTCAATGAGTTGAATAAAATAACACGACAAACGTAAAAATATTTCAGCATCAAGTTGTTGCGTCTTGGTGCAGTGGGACAATTCCTCAGCAAAGCTCCAGAACCCCCTCCATTGGACGCTGTCATCGAAGCCGAGGCCGTACTGCGTGACCTTCGATGTCTCGACGCAGAAGAACAACTCACTCCGCTCGGAAAGATTCTCGCCAAGTTACCAATCGGTAAACTATTACAAAAAATATATATATATATATATATATACACAAAGGATTGCAGTAAAATTTTAACTTGAGGTTTTACTTGTATTGCAGTTCATACACATTGCACCCCGGCGAGAAAGGTCACAAGTTAAAAAACCTCATTTTACAGTAGAGCAAAAATAAAGTACATTTATATCATTAAATCAAAAGCAAAGTAGATTAGAAAGGGCAACATGTACCTTTATTAGTTAGGAAACAATATATATTATTATTACAATAGGAGTTGTTCGGGCGTTTAGGTTCCTACCTACCTATATCCCATCCTTAAAGTATTGTCGCCATGCTGAGACGACCGCTAGTCGTCTGCTCGCCGCGCCGCCCGGAGAAGCCATTATTCAGTTGCATACGATATATCGTGCGGTGCAGATACCTTCTTCAGAAAACTTCAATAACGCGCGTTATTATTCATCTTCATTTATACCTGTATCTATTTGTGCTGTTGTTTATGTACATTTCTCCAGTGCTCTGGTCAGTGTCCATCTGATGGCGGAAGGTAACCACCAGTAAATCGCTGGAACGGGGTAAGTCGCTCTCAGTTCTGGTGATAATATTCCCTTGTCTTCTCCTTCCTCGACCAAGTTCATCCCCTAAATACAGTCCACTTAAACGAGTCGGGCATCGTGCCGGCCAGAGCAAAATTACCAATTCACATTTGTGACAGTTTGTATTATCTCTACATTGCGACCACAACTCAAAATTCACCCAATTCGGGTGCCCCCGGGTCTCTATTTGTGCCCCCCGGGTGTTTGAAGGTTTTCTCTAAATTCAGGCCTTCACAGAGCATGTATAGATGTAGCTTTCTCCATGTGTTGACATCCTATGCAGTCATCACGCCTATTAAATCAGTCTCAAGTGCTATGGTAAAAAGTTTTTACATTTTTACTTTAGAGCCACGTTTGGGTAAAATGATGGTCCTTGGAGCCATCATGATGAGTGGCGATGCTCTAACAACAATGGCAGCCAACAGCAGCACATTCCCGGAGATATTCACCTTGGAGCAAGGACGACGCAGGCTCTCCTTCCATCAGAGGGCACTTGCTGGGATATTCTGCTCTGATTATGTGGCCATGTTGACTGCTTTTCAGGTATTTATGTAAACCTAATATTGCCAAGTTTTTATCTGCATATATATGGAAAATAAATGTAAAACCATGTAAAAACAACCCAAATTTGTACCCTGTGCAAATTATTTAATAGTGCAATCTTAAATTAAACTGTTGAATGAAAAATTTTTATTATGAAGAATAAAACTTTATTTATCACTATGCTATGGTATAACGATAGAATGTATGACATAGAATATGTATGATTAAGAAAAAATGTAAATAGTTTATGCAAAATTAAATATTTTGACGAATGAATTTTAGAAAAGACTGATATTTCTTCTACATCATATAATTTCTTTGTTCCTTTCCTCATTACTGTGATGAATAATTTCTTCTGCATCATATATGTAATTTCTTTGTTCCTTTCCTCATTACTGTGATGAATAATTTCTTCTACATCATATAATTTCTTTGTTCCTTTCCTCGTTACTGTGATGAATAGTTTATTCTACATCATATAATTTCTTTGTTCTTTTCCTCATTACTGTGATGAATAATTTCTTCTACATACATCATATAATTTCTTTGTTCCTTTCCTCGTTACTGTGATGTATAATTTCTTTGTTCCTTTCCTCATTACTGTGATAAATAATATTTTTGTACAGTTGTGGCAACAAGAGCACTATAAGGGCGAAGAAGCAGAAGTACGTTTCTGCGAATGGAAGGGATTGCAGCTGTCGACGTTGCGCATAACAGCCGAGGCTAAATACCAGCTGCGGTCCATCCTCACGTCCGTGGGATTCCCCGAGGAGTGCTTCGCCGAACAGCACTGGGATGCCAGACAACCCGATCCACGACTGGATGTGGTCCTGGCCCTCATGTGTATGGGCCTCTATCCCAATGTCTGTTTCCATCAGGGTAAAAGGAAGGTATGTTGGATGTTTTCAACATTAACTTTAATTACTGTTTGTTATATGTCAACGGAACCAATGAACAAAATTGAAACAATGTTGAAAGTGAATCTGTTGTAAATAAAACACTTTAGTTTCAATTTCAAAAAATATAAATATTTATTTTTATGAATGTTTTTTATTTATTCATAGTTATAACTTTGGCTCTATATTGTTGTGTGGGGCGGGGTGGGGGGGTGTTACAGTAATATTATAATATAAATCAATGGTTTTTGTATTTAATGTTTTTTTGAATCAATACCGCTGACCTGCTGAAACAATAACCGCTGTAACAATGAATATTTAATTAAACTAAACTAACTTTAATTACTAGTTATTACAAGAAGATGCTAGAAGACATAATTTAAAACCATGACCTCTTAAATAATTGTGAGATCAGACAGACATATCATATCACCATACTATATGTGACTGTCTGATAAATTATTACTGTTAAATTTTATTATCGTGTACTTCCGACACTATGTTATAAAACTTCATTATGACCAAAAGTCTTTTTACTGATCACATCTACAAAGTTAACAGATTTTAAGTCCAGTATTCTCTGATAATTCTGTATGATGATCGTTCGCTCAAACCAGTTGCTTCTTGAACTCATTTATTAACACAGCAGTCTGACTGTGGAACGACCTTCCGAATTCTGTGTTTTCACCTTCTTACAACCCTCCCCAACGATACATAGGATGCTTCTTGGGAAGATTAGGATGGACCCAAATCCTAATAGCTGTTGTCCATAACATAGACTTGTTAAAAAACATCCAACAATATTAAAAGAATATTCAATGTTGTATTATTATTAAAAAATCCTTACGTGCACACATAAAAATTTTGTTCAAACTATGTGCCATGTATGTATGTATGTAAATAATGAAAATGGTGCTGTATATTCTAGTTATTTCTGGAATTATTTCTAATTGTATAAAATTTCCGTTTTATTTCAACAGGTGTTGACTACAGAGAGCAAATCTGCTTTGTTGCACAAGACCTCCGTGAATTGCAGTAATCTGGATCAGAAGTTTCCGTCTCCATTCTTTGTGTTTGGTGAGAAGGTGCGTACTCGGGCAGTCAGCTGTAAGCAGACCAGTATGGTCACACCTCTACATTTGCTATTGTTTGGCTCCAGGAAGGTGGAATATGTAAGTCATTACTGTTTTTGTCTTTACTTGGAACAACTAGAAGTACAAAATAATATTCTATTTTTATAGGATTCATACTACTTTTTCCTGTGATTGTTTGGTTTAGATCGATGGTGTGGTGCGTCTGGACAATTGGATAAATCTGGAAATGGATCCGAATCAGGCAGCGGCCATTGTAGCACTGCGACCTGCCATTGAGAAAATGGTGGAAAAGGCCACCCAAGATCCAGAGACTTGCCTGCAACCGGAACCTGAAGAGGCTAAGGTAAATTATATATATATGCATTTTTTTTATATAATCTATTGTGTTAACGTATCCATGTCCTCAAAAGAATACATAACCATAAAAAACTGTTTTCATTGAGTAGATCTTGTAGAATATTTTTAAATTTAATATCAGATCTAATGGAATATTACATTTATAATGATAAATGGCGACACCTTACTAAGGATTATTTTGTGTGAAATAAATCATTATTGGGCATGAATTTATCGTGAAAAAATAAGTTTATTATTATTATTTATTTATAGGCAGGCAGCCAAGGCTGATGTGCCTATATCCACTGTCGAATTTTATTATTTGGTTGTAACTTTTGCTGTGTCCAAAAAAAGTCCAGTCTATTCTTGAAAATATTAACATTTCCAAAACATGTTAACAGCATCCAAAACATGTTAGGGCAGTTTATTCCAAGTATTCACCACTCTATTTGAAAGAAAATGCTTTCGAGGATTTGTCGAGAACCTACTTTTCACAAGTTTTAAGCTATGGCCACGCAAATTAGTGTTATGACTATATTGAAAGAGATTTTTCATGTTTACACAGTCATAATGGCCTGATAATATTTTGAATGTTTCAATAAGATCTCCACGTTCTCTTCGGTTTTCCAGTTATAAGAAGTCAAGTCTTTCCTCGTATGTTAAGTTGCGAAGTGTCCTGGGAATTTTTGTAAAATGTCTTTGGACCCTCTCAAGTAAGTCAATGTCCTTGAAAAAAAATATTGTAATCTAAAATGTGACTATTTTGTTTCAGTTATTAGACACATTAAAGCAGTTATGTGTAATGAACGCTGGGGACCACGGAATCCAACGCAATGCGGCCTCCGGCTTGATGCACTTCGACAACAAGAGACCGAGGTTCTCCAACTCAGGGGGATTCGGTCAGGACGGGGGATTCAGAGGGGGTCGGGGTGGCGGATTCAGAGGCAGCAGAGGCGGGAGCTTTGGGGGCGGAAGCGGATTCAGGGGGGGCTACGGTGGTTACGGCGGGGGCAACCGAGGCAGTGGAGGCTACGGGGGATTTGGCGGTGGTAGAGGCGGTTTCAGAGGCAACCGAGGCAATTTCCGCGGCGGAGATAACAACGGAGCTCCAGACTATAGAGATTATTAATGAAATACACCTAGTTTAATTAACTTTTTGTCAGTTGGTTCTGGATTACACTGGTCTACAAAAAAAAAATTTTGTGCCCAACTCCATTCCTGCTGATTCTTGTGTAAAATGGCTTCCTGAATCCAACCCCAGATTGATTTTTACGTCCTTTTATTAAAGATGCCACTGTTGAATTCGATATATCCAAGAAGTTGAGATTTGTGACGGTGGATGATCTGGGAAAACAGGAGTCATATTTGGAATCATGAGGTCATCTTACACGAAAATCAGCAGAAATGTTGTCGGGGCTGATTTTTACTCAGACAAGTGTTCTTTTTTTAAATATCATTGAATGACTTAAACTCTTCTTATTTATAACTTGACACAATGAATAGGTTTATTTGTTGTTTAAAACAAATAATTGTAATTTAGTTTTGAGTAGATAAATTATACGCAGTTACTTCTGGTATTCATTATTATGTTGATATAAGTGTGCAAAGTAATTGAGTGTGAACGCAAGTTTTTGTGGCATTATAATATTTAATATAAATTAGAATTAAGCGAAAATGAAGACAAGGGGGCAAGTCCCGTCAAACGGTGTAATCAAAGCCCTCATGATTACTCATATCATGGATATGATTACCCATGATATGGGTAATCATAAGGGTTTTGATTTCACCGTTTGACAGAACTCGCCCCTCAAGTTTATTTTCAACTTATCATTGTTTACAATATTTAATAATTTGGACTAAAATTGACTCTTTAAGTAATGAAACTTCTCAAAACACTGAGCTGTAAGTATGTTCGGATACATCTCACCAGTATTAGAAAAATGTTGAAAATGAAAACATGGTTAAAAATTATTTAAGTAATTATTTTACATTGAAAAGCCATTTGAAAAATACATTATCTTTATTTAGTTTGGCTCTAATAATTTATCTTAAATTATATTGTTATACACAGTAAGAGCAGTTGCACATTGGACCATTATTGGCTGCCACAAGTTGTGTATGAAAATTTTCATACATTTTAGTCTGGTGGTTTGACTGAACCACTAGTGGTCGCTCTAAGGTTTCCATTTGATTGTAAAAATGTAGACATTTAACATTTTGTCTGTGATTTAAAATAAAATAAATATTACATATATATTTTTTAATTTCAACCCAATATCCTGCAAGATCCATTAATCTCTATGTATAAAAATTAATGTTTGTCATTTGACCTGTGAAGGTAGCCTATTCTGGGAGAACGAAGTCCAACTGTCTTTCCATCTCTTTGCAGGTAGTCTTCTGTTGGGTATTTCTGTCTTCACAATTAAAACAATTATATTGTCCTCCATGCGTTCAACGTGGTCTCCCCTAAAGCAATCGACTATTTTTTTATTTATTTAATATCTCGCAAAGAAATTTATTGATAATGATCGACATAGGAATATGTACATAATGTCACTTGACTTTTTCCTTGAAAGGAAGTAGGAGGCACTAAAGGGACTGAAGGGACGAAATTATAGTTAGAAATTTCGGATTACATGAAGATCAACCATTTTTAATTATACACAGGCAGTACAATTGTCAATACATGTACATTATGTAGATTCTAATGTTGCTACTTGGGGTGCGTTCACAATGAACGTCGAGTGCACTTAGTGACGCTCTAAGCCGTTCAGAATAACCAGAAACAGATGCTCGAAAGACATTGTCGAGTTCAAATTGAACATCGAGTGTACGCTCTGTATAATTGTCGGGTAAAAAATGCTCTGACATTTACACTTTATAGTATCTGTTGACATCTATTTTATCTGTTATAAAATGATTTCTATTTGTTTCTGCGGTATCTATTATGTCAGTTGACATTATTTATGATGACAATATGCATTCACAAAGAGGTTAATTTATAAAAATATTCAAAAATTTCCAATAAAAGGTCAGAGAGCATTATTTATTTCACTGCCCAATTGTTCTTTCGATGAAAATATAACCTAAAAAGACACATGTATGATATTTGACATTTAAAACGCCCGAAGCTGCGTTCAGATTGAAACGCCGCTCCAAAGCGTTCAGTGATATTGGTGTGAAAAATGCCATAATCTGCAACTTCAGGTACATCCGACGTCGAGTGTTCTATCTGAACACAGCCTTGTAGATTCATAAAATAACTAAACAACTTCACACAACAAACTGCCAACAATTTTTTTGTTATAAAACTTGTATTACAAGAAAGGGAAAATGGTGAAAGAATAATTATCCAGGAATTAGGGTGATGTTGAAATAAAAAAAACATGTTTTTTAATGTAAAAAGTTCATATTTAATAAATTAAAAAAGTCTTTATAAATGTTTTGCAAGCAAAATATAGGATTTGTGATGTATCATCTCTTTTGCTCAATGCTGGTTAGGTAAAACTATTTTCTTCATTGTGCAGATTAAGTTTTTCTTGATTGGATTTGTAAGATGATGATTAACATCAAATAGTGGCGACTTGTTATTGAGTCTGATATGGAACATTAGTCTGATTCGCAACATAAATTAATAAAATAGGTACTTATTTTTTATTTGGTAGAATTGCATTATGAATTAATTATGTATAAGAATGTGTTTTAATTCTATTTTTTTACGAACTTTGTTGATAGCCATTTATAGGTTATTGAAAATCTTAAAAAGTATATAGAAACAAAACATAATATATCAATTTAATAAAATTTATTAAAAAAAATGTTTGAATATAAAAACTACACTTGACAACTTACATTTTAAAAACTAAACAGGGGGGCTACTAATGACACATTCTTAATACATTCTTAAAAATGTATAAATCAGTACTCGATCATAATCCAATATTAATATTTCTCTACATTTAATCATGAAAATTTGCTGATATCTACGTTTAGTATGAAATTGTCACGAATTGTTGTGCAAATTTATAGTATTATTGAATTAATTTAATTTAACCTCAAAGATTGTTGAAGTCTGAAGCTAATCTTAATTTTACTGTAATCAACTTCATGAGTAGCCCAGCTGCACTTTGTCTCAAGTTATACCTAGTTTCAAATTCGTAACCTATTTGCTTGAAAACAATGTCTTTTTATTGAGGTTGGTTTAACACAAGTTTATTTTTGAGACTTTGAAATGATTCTAAACAAGGGAAAGTACTTAATTACAGTTTTATATAATAAAGCATCATAAAACTTCATTACATTAGACTAAAAATTTCAACATAATTTTTTAATTATTTTTTATCATATTTTGTATCAAATTGGTTTCCATAATAAAATGAAATATGTATAATTGAAAGTGTAAGTAATCAATTGAACATGTTCATGAGAATAACACAGAAACATTACTTCTCAAATAAATAAACAATTCCTTACATAATGCATCACTTCTTTGCTGAAACAGGAGGTTTGTTTAAAAATTTCTGGGTTTTATTTAGGACAAGGTAAGAACATAATTATTATAAGTAGTACGAAATTGTATCCTAAATTAAAATATTTACTATACATATTATTATTAATTTGCCTAATAAAACTATTTAAGTAAAAAACTAATCTTATATTTCATAATATCTATTTAACAATTAAATAGTCATTATACATAATGGTCAGCCAATATAAATTGGTAGCGAGCTGTATTACTGCAACAATACTACTTGTAAATGGGATATTTGGCTAAAAATATTGCATTCAAATATTATCATAGTTTTTCCATTAGTAACAGTTCATTCATTAGCTATCGTTTGACAATTTATCTTTTTTATTTATGACATTACACCTTATCTAAAACACAAGTGAGTTTTTGATGTGTCACTTTAAAAATCAGTCATTTCGAATAACTCACTTGTACGTACAAAGTAAATAAAATTGTTGAAAATGTGATTAACTACCAATTTATTTTTTAACAGATTTTTAATTATCTCAATAGAGACGAAGTTGGAATATTTATTGTAGGAGAACCGGGAAATCAAGGCACCTACAGGGCTTACGACCTGTCATCGGCTGGTTTACGTGATCACTTTATGCGCTTGCGCAACGTTCACCAATTATGCCTTTTAATGAGATCCCTATCAATTCAATTTTGAAAGTTCTTTAAATTGTAATACTGAAATTCTTTTCGCTTGAAAATAAGGAATTTTTACTACAGCCATCTATGGGTGAAATTATGAACAACAATCTTATTATTTTTATTTATTTTGTTGGAACGCCATCTATTGAGAGAATTGGTTTTTTGTAAATAATGAAAGCTACAATTCTTATATCTGAGGTGACAATGCATTTTTCGCATAGAAGTCACCCCTGAATTGCGCCAGACTTATAAGGTCATTTTTGTCTTATTTACCTACTTGTACCAATGTGTAAGTAATCGAATATTTTTATTATTGCATATGCGCAAACATTGGATTTTTTTCCCTGATGGCGTTCCAACAAAATAAATAAAAATAATAAGATTGTTGTTCATAATTTCACCCATAGATGGCTGTAGTAAAAATTCCTTATTTTCAAGCGAAAAGAATTTCAGTATTACAATATATAGAACTTTCAAAATTGAATTGATAGGGATCTCATTAAAAGGCATAATTGGTGAACGTTGCGCAAGCGCATAAAGTGATCACGTAAACCAGCCGATGACAGGTCGTAAGCCCTGTAGGTGCCTTGATTTCCCGGTTCTCCTACAATAAATATTCCAACTTCGTCTCTATTGAGATAATTAAAAATCTGTTAAAAAATATCTTTGACTCCCGACAGGGAAAAAAATCCAATGTTTGCGCATATGCAATAATAAAAATATTCGATTACCAATTTATATTGGCTAAGCAATAGATAAAAAACCGCTCTGACTTCTAACGTAAATTCTAAATAAATAACTTTTTTTATTAATGGATTGTCTATAAAACTGATTGTTAGTACATACATATAATAACAGTCATTCAATGAAACAGAAGTGTACGCAACAGCAGTGTAGTTTAGTTAGTTACACTGACAAGATGGGGTATTCAATTTTAGGATGTAGGATTGTCGGGTATTTTAATTGGCTATTATTGTCAAAAAAAATCTTGTACCAATTTATGATTGGAAACAAGGAATAGGCTGCTATATAAGAGTCATATTTATTAAGTATTCTCAGTACTTAGACAGCACCACATTGCACAACTGTACAGATTTTGATTTATAAATACTGAGTATGATTTATAAATGCTATCCTGCATACATAGGTTAAAGATCAAATAAAATTTGTAAATTTTTTTAAACAAAAGAAACAATCAATTCAAAGGAAAAATAGTTATTCTATAGTATCTGGAAAGATGCTGGTAAACATTTGAGGTAATAAATCAAGGAACTCTTCGGTATTTTATATATAGGATCAATATATGATATTAAAAATGTTGAATACAGTTAGAAAATCTCATTAACTAACCAAGATATTTTCTTGGCAATGCCCACTAATTGAAAATTCTGTCACTGCTAATCAAGCATGGTTGGAAGTTATTATTTTACTGTGACAAAAAATATGTAGGAATAACAATAGGAAAGTCAGGCACATTCAACCTACAATCGGCTGCTTATTTATGTGTTTAGATACATACACTTAACTAATTTGTCTTTTATACATACTTATTTTGTGATTTAAATTTATCTCAAAGTATGAAACAAAACAATGACATTAAAATAATACAACCATTTTTGGTATATTATGGTTACTTAAAAATATCACAAGCCGAGTCAAATAGAAGCAGACTGGACAAAATATCAACAAAAAATCATGATATTTTGTGATAAATGACATAATACTTAAACCAATGACCACAACGCTTCTCAGTCAACAGTTTTATATTACAGACAATCCCAGATCAAAACTATGGCGGCTTCTGTTTAAGTCAAGCTTTAATACATAACCTTGAGCAAATGTGGTAGTACTATGAAAGTAGTACATTACACAATCATCAAATTGTCTTCAGAAAAGGAGTAGGAGACTCAACTCTATAGAATCACATGTAAAGATAAGGACTTTGGGTAATTACCAAATAGATATAAACTCTATACCCTCATTAAGTTCTTCACAGGCCCTGAGCTTCCTAAGAGTCTTGGGACTCGAGAGGGACACTAACATAAGGAGAACAATAGATCTTAAAGGCACGGTACCACCCCGACTAAAAACAAATAAATAAAATTCATTAAACAGCTGGCTAAACTTGAATAATGCAAGATAAAAGTAGAAATCAAATGATGATAGAAATAAAATAATTCATAACAAGTTGAAAGCCTTGCAGGAACTCATTCCCCGTTTTTAATTTATCTCTGTTGAGTTATTAATTATTGCTATCTACGTTTATTCCTTCTTACAACAGAATTCAGTGTTTATTTGTATCAGTGAAAATTTGCTCGAGGTTATGTAATGTATGGAAGACAAGACTAAAACAGTTCAAATGAATTATCGTCAAATTGCTGTGAAGACTGTGATGGTGCTGAAGGTCTCTGGGCTCCGAGGCCTGCTCCAGCGCGATACTGTGGCTGCTGATAAAGATAAAACACAACCATTTATATCCATCATACGTATCTACTATTTGCTGTAATAAATATGTACCTATTACCTTAAACCTTTTAGAATCTGAAAAGAATTTTTAAATTTGGAACCTATATGATTCAAATTGAAATCAAGACATCAAAATATAACTTTGATTATACAATTTCTGGAATTTGAGTTTATATTTTGATTTCATTTGTTGCACATAAATATAAATGATATCCATGGTTTTAAAAATATTGCCATCCTCCACCCAGATTTTTTTATACAATTTTTACTACTCTTTCATTCAATAAAGCTAATATATATTTATGTTTTGTTGTTTATTTTATTGTAATTAACAAATGCACGATTTTGTAACAAACTTGACTCTGGCCAATGTTCCTTCATTTGAGGTTACAAGTGCCATTTAAATAAATAATAATAATATATTTATGTTAAATATTCCCTGAGTGGATTACTAATTGTTTCTTTGAATTTGGAATTTTATCATACTCAGAAAAAAATCTTATACACTTGCTATTATTATTACTGCCAGCTAAAAATGTATTTTTAGGATAGTGTTTTGAATTTGATCAGTATAAATATTTAAGACAGCAAAATAAAATCAGCTCTAATATCTAACTAATTGATATTAACCACTACAAGATCTATTACTTTATAGTCATATTTCTACGAGATGTAATAAATTAATAAAAACCTAGAAAGCTCAAAATATTTGCTACCTTGAGGCAAATTAAAGAAAAATAACTTGATGTAACATTTGCGCTCTAATATACAGATTATGCATTTATGAGATATCTTTCACAAATTCTCTATCTTTGAACATGCAAAAGATTTTGTTTGAAGGTAAAATTAATCATTCGGCAATTAACTAAAGCAGTACTGAAGATGCAAAACAGCTGTTTATTTTAAACTACAGAAAATATATTATAAAAATGATTATGTTAAATGTAAGTCAACATTCTCCTTAAGGATAAAATATGTCAGGCATACCAACCAGGCAAGCAGCATAATAAAAAGCAGTGTTATGTTGTATAATTTATTAATACAAAAATACATAATCTTTGTTAGACAAAAAGCAAATAAATAGAAATGCAGAAAAAAGCAGATTTACAATATTGTAATATTTATAAATCATGAAACTAAGTTACTTGAATCTTGTAAAATACAATATTAATATAGAACAAAGACAATTTATTGTCTAAAACAATAAAAATACAATACGAAGCACATTATATGTATTGTACATAACAAATAACTACAAGTATTTGTTGCTTTGTATGACAAATACAACTATTGTCTATTTTGTTTGAAACAAATACAATAAAATTGTGGCTAAGTGTATGAGAAACACTGAATACTATTGTTATGACTAAATAATTTCTATATTTTTTGAGAAACATTCAAAGACAAATTGCATAGTTTAATTACGTTAAAATTATAAATATGATCCTTGACAGTATAAAATAAAGTTAATAAAATAAGAGTATAAAAAGAAAAAAATTGACCGATAATTTGAATAAATTTCATTTGCTATATTATGAATTCTTAGTTTCATGATAAAATAAAAATGCATATGGCAATACTTAGTACAAATTATTTAACCATATTTTTAATTCACATAATTAATGCAAATAGATTTTATAGATATTAAAGAAATAAATTATGAAATGATGATAGAGAAGAATTTAATATGTATTGAAAAAGATCGACATTTAATTTTAATTTTTGTTAAAACTGTTCTTTTTTTGCCACCACCATTTGCTCTGCTTACGAGAAAGCTCTATATTCATAATATCAGAGACTGTATAAAATGATCTTCATTGTTACAGATTCCGGTTGTTAAACAAGTTTAAGGATATAGACAAAAATAGGATACTCAACCAAAATGGTTTAGTAACAATTTTTATCTGACAACAATTTTTATCTTTTGTTGTCAGATAAAAATTGTAATGTAAGGTTATTTATTTTATAAGATCCTGTTTTAGCGAGTGTGTCCACATCATCACAATAATGGAAAAATTGGGAGACCTTGATTGAGATTAAGGAGAGATACTGCACAGCTCCTGGAGAGCGGCAGCTAAGTAGTTGGAGGCAGAAGTTGAACGAGGCCAAGGATCAATTTGAAGAATTAGAATGGAAAAATATAGAATATTTTTTAAAAAGTCTTTGAAAATGGTATGAAGAACACAGATATGAAATTAGAGTAAAGAGATTTTATATGAAATAAATTATTTCTAAAGAAAATATCTCATTACAAAGCGATTAAACAAACTTGACAGTGAAAAGTTGACTCAACAACAATATAACATCGAATATTTTTATTATTGCATATGCGCAAACATTGGATTTTTTTCCCTGTCGGGAGTCAAAGATATTTTTTAACAGATTTTTAATTATCTCAATAGAGACGAAGTTGGAATATTTATTGTAGGAGAACCGGGAAATCAAGGCACCTACAGGGCTTACGACCTGTCATCGGCTGGTTTACGTGATCACTTTATGCAACGTTCACCAATTATGCCTTTTAATGAGATCCCTATCAATATATTACAATATATAGAACTTTCAAAATTGAATTGATAGGGATCTCATTAAAAGGCATAATTGGTGAACGTTGCGCAAGCGCATAAAGTGATCACGTAAACCAGCCGATGACAGGTCGTAAGCCCTGTAGGTGCCTTGATTTCCCGGTTCTCCTACAATAAATATTCCAACTTCGTCTCTATTGAGATAATTAAAAATCTGTTAAACAATATAACAGAGCAAAAAGGTGGAACAGATAAAAAGATAAGCAAATCTTTCTTCTGCAACTATAAAATATAAATATCAACAAAAATATTTAAATGGTTGAAGAAAAAAATATATATATACATAATAAATAACTTTGTACTGAAATATACTATACGCATCGTTTAACAGCAACCAATGAATTATTAAATTGTATAATACAACAAGTGTGAAAAAATATAAACTACATAAAATTATTGTTAAATAAATCTAAATATTAATAATTGTGATTAAACTCAACTATAAAATCTGACACCATTGTTTCAATTTACATTAAATACATAACAGTATGTATTTCATTATTAAACTTGCATTAGTCGAAGACTTCTATAACAATCTTTATGATTAATACAATGAAAACAATTTTTCATTAAAATATGATGTTTTTATAAAATTACTTTATATAACAGCACTAAAAAAAATGTATGAACCTGAAAACCTACACTGATTTGAAGCCCCATCATTATGCATACTACATTTTATTTGACAAGATACTTATGAAGAAAGTTATAAAAATAAATTTGAACAGGAATACAATATCAAGTTCAAGTTTGCGTACGACATAAGGGAAAAAGGATGATAAAATCATCTTTCCGATAGAAATTAAGCCATTTAGTATGAATTTAGAAGGCAGAATGAATATCTCAATAAAAAAATAATATGCTAGCTTATAAATCTCTAATTTTTTTATTGAGTGCGCGTCAAAGTTTGTGAATTCCAAATATTAAAATATGATACGTCAACGAAAAATATTTATTATTTAATTTAACAATTCCTTACACCCACGTGCAACTGGAGAGTTTTTGAATGAGAAATATCACATAGTAAAATGAAATTTGTAGGCGATTAAGTACAAATCGAGCATCTCCAAGATTCACCACACGTTATTGGCTGGTTTACGTGATCACTTTATGCAAATACACAAGGTTAAAATATATCATGAATAATTTTTTTAAATAATACAATTAAAATATTCGGGACTGGAGTATTTGTGGTATCAAATAATACAGTTGGGTTAATTCATCGCTCAAACGTTTTAGTACAATGTGCAATTAGTAAAAAATATTATTATTAAGTGCATGCGCTATAATTATATACATTTGTCTGAGATCATTTTGAATACCTGAAATTACTTGAGATGTATAATCAAAGAATAACACTTAATCGTCGATAGGATACGGATTTAAGATTTAATTTTGTCTTATTGACAGTGAAAAATATTATAATTTAACATTAACGAAATATTCTCTACAATGAAATAATTAAATGTAAATGACGAGACATCATATAATTTCTATCTGAAATAATTAGGATAGTATTTGTAACATGCAAAATGGCGGTCAATTGATTTATTTTGAAATAAAAATATTCACAGTTTGAAAAATAACAGTAAAGCTTAGAAAGAACCCTTAACGAGGTGACTAACGATTCCTGCATAGATTTGGTTGGGTTGTATTACAAGAAAATTGACAAAATACGATACAGAAGAGAACCAGAAAAACAAATGTCACTGTAATTATGACAAAAAGTTATGTATGCATTTTAAATGCAAACGGTTGTACTTACTTATTGGTAAGCCTATGAAAAAATGGGAATGGATTTCTTTATATATTTTGTCAAATAAGATTTAATTGAAATTCACTCTTTTTTGTATTTAAATTAGACTCAGGTTTGACTTGTTTTATTTAGAGAATGAGTAATTTAAGTAGGTATGTAGAAATAAAGGATATTATTTATCAAAGAAAATATGAAACATTAGGATACTCTCTTAGATTATTGTCGAAGTCAGGAGTGGGAGACATATATTTTTTTAACTAGTCCAGGGGCTTAATTTTTAACTGAATTATTTATAACATGAAATATTGAGTGGAAAGAGACAAAGTATATATATTACTTTAATTTTTTTAATGAATTTCCACAACGTCAACATACATATTTTTTAAAAGCGAAATATGACTTGTTTGAATGGAAAACTAATTCAATTATATTGATACACTTGCGAGTCAAATTTTCAACATAACCTTAATCCCATGTTTATATTTGAATAATGAAAATAAATGAATCTAACGGTTTTAAAACATGCAAATCTAGGAGTGTGTATTATTGTGAATAGCCGATTATTAATACAAAAAAAAAAACTATAAATAAACTACATTGACAGGATATCATTTTATTTAGATTCTTCTTAATATTCAAAACACTTTAATGTCTAAATTTATGCCCAAATTTGAGCTAAATTCGATAATGATTTGCATCTACATACATACCGTGAAACATTTAGACATTTGAGTGTTGCCATCAATAACATATAAATATTATTTGTATTATACATTTTTGAGTGCGGTAACACATAATAATATGTATTCATTTTTTTAACAAACATTATTATTTTTCTATTTTTAAAAAGGTACTTTTTTATGGCATCAATAATAATTGTAAAACTTGACATTAAAATAATTATTAAACATTTATACTTTTTATCCTACAATACATTTAAATCTAAGCACAACCATCTGGTTACGAGGAATAGCTCATATTTTACATTGTAAATTAACGTCAATTGTTACCATGACAAAAAATCACAATTCCATCCATCGAAAATGTAAATAATTAGTTTATATAATTATATAAATTGCCTTTGGAATAATATATACATGGCAAGAATATAATATTATGTTTCACACTATTTAAAAGACAAATTTACCCTTATACAGTATATAGATGAATTATTGTGGTCCAGTATGGCAACTACAACAATACAATAATCATCTTAAAATCTCTTTTTATTATTATTATCATCTAAGGAATGTGTCAAAAATGTTGATCTTATCTTCAAATTTGTTTCTATGGTTAAGTCTACGAAGACTGTCAATATAAAAAATTCATAAAAGACAAGAAAATGAACTTTCTTGCAAACTTATGCTAAGACGGACAGAAATGAAGAAGTTTACCTACCCATGGAAGCTGATATTAGATGTTTGATAAATATTATGATTGAGTCAGTCCTAAGCAAAAGTGCAGTATCTGTGGATTATCAAACTTTTTAATTAAAACAACTTCAAATACATGAATTGATGTATAGTTAATTAATAAAAAAACCACAGATATACATATAAAAAGTAGAATGTAATTAGTAAAACTATTTAAAAAGTAGACAGGGATGAAGATATTAATGAAATCTTCTAAATGGATCAAAACACTACACTACTGAATTACGTTTAGAGCTGATGAGAACTATTAAACTGCACTCTTGCTTTGGACAGCAGAATGTTATTCAACAGTTTTAAAGTATGTGTATTGTGTATCCTTATAGTGTACGTATTATTTAGTCACATTAAGGTCCGAATGCAGAGTCCTACCTAAATACTAAATTCTAAATACTAACGATACTAACCATGTTTTCATTGCACAGTCGCTCTCTTAAGTAAGGATATCACGTGGCTTCCTAACTGGAGGATGCTACCAAGTTTCTGTATGAGAATTGCATTGCATAGACATATCTAAATACTTAGCGCATGCGCGTTGGCATAAACTAACATTTGCCAACTGTCAAAAAGTAAGGTTGATCGCAAAGAACCTTACAAGTGGTTTAATAATAAAATACAAGATGGATGATGATTTCAGCAACTTCGTCAAATATATATTTGGTAATTTTGTCAAATCAAATACCAAACAGAATATTCAGCGATCTATACGAGATGCCGAAAATTCGCTGGAATTTCAGAAAAATCGTGACATCGAGCTGTCAGTGTGAAGTTGGTTGCATATTTTTGCATTGTTATAGCAAAAAAAAAATTTAAACGTCAGTCTAAGCCCATAGAAAGCTATCTATCTCTTTTCTTCATACACAATGTGAAATTCTACGCTATCGACCTTAAGGTTGTCGTAGTATTTAGTTAGTGATGTCTCTGCAATGCAATTGCTAAATTAAGAATACTAAATATTTCAGTGAGGTTAGGTGTTAGTATTTAGGTACCTAGGACTAGGCATTCGGGTCTAAGACTATTGGTCAACAAATTAAATATTGTGGTTATAATATTTGAAAGAATGGAGATATAGCAGAGCCTCTATAATCCGAACGACACCCCTACAGCCATTTCTCAATAACCTGCAGTGACACCCTATCATTTTCTAAAAATCACTATTCAAAAAACTATATTAATAGCATTTTGCACGATTAAAACACACGTTTGTTTTAATTAGGAAAAATGCTTATCAAAAAATCAGCTTACGATGAACCCAACGCTTTGTACATTCCAACAGGGTATAAGTTTTGGGTGTTGGTATTATGGAGGCTCTACTGTATGTGAAAATAGGTGTCGTCTTCCGATCTGCACATTGTGAAATAATCTCATATAAAATGAATTAGTATTGGAGGGGGAGGCTACTACATATGGTTGTTTGGAGGTCTCACGGATCCTGGAGCCGGAGGTCTACCTCTCGCTCGTACCTGCTGATAAATTACACAATAA
The DNA here is from genome assembly GCA_963576475.1 of Molanna angustata. Classification (NCBI taxonomy): domain Eukaryota; kingdom Metazoa; phylum Arthropoda; class Insecta; order Trichoptera; family Molannidae; genus Molanna; species Molanna angustata. Next base: position 26,130,564 of record OY754979.1, read on the forward strand.
AACCAATCAATCATTTATTTATTTGAATATTACGAAAAATCCTCAAAACACCGACACATACCGATGGGTACATCCAACAGAAAAAAACAGTAAAAACATTAATGAATGATACAAAACACAAAACAGGACGATGATGTCAATGAGTAGTTTCCTGACGGACACAAGATATAGAGACGCTCCCATCTTTTTATTTTAATAGTTTATTTAATTTAAATTAGTCTTCTTTCTATCCTATTTCTATGCCTTTAATTAATTAGCCCTCTTTCTATCCTATTTCTATGCCTTTAATTAATTCATTGTCATTCTGTGTCAACTTAACATACTCACTTTTTATTATTTAAAAATTTTGTTGCACACATATTACATACACATCCTCATTCCCTAAATTAAACATAAATGCTTGTGATGTAGGTGAACGAAATTGGTCGTGGAATCAGGATTTGACTCCCGACCACTAGATTACTAATCCAGCGCGGTAACCGCTCTGCCGTCACCCATCTAAATATGATGAAGCTACTTTTAACCCTTTTTCAACCAGTGTTGATTCAAAACGACATGATCTTTATAATTTATTCTTGAATGACTCAGTGAATAAAACACTTATAATTCTTGTTTATGGTGAAATATTATATGTTCTATGCCATTTCTGATTTTGTTTTGCTAAGTTGGCGACACTGTTACACAGCCAATAAACGGAACGCGTATGCTATTTTGACGGGTGTTGTTTTATTTGGTTGTTACTAAGGAATTTTATAATTTATATTATTATTATATTTTTACATGTTATTTCAAATTTATTAAAGTATTTAATTTGTTTTGTATATACTAGGTATGTATTTTTTTATTTATAATGTTCATTAATGACCCTTTCAGACGCAGTGTCATTTTGAATAGACATGTGATTTTTCCAAAACTATCTATTTTTTTTCAATTAAATGTTTTCAAATGAAGTTATAATAATAATAATAATTAACCCTTCCTTGCACCCTGCGCAAGTGGCGAGTTTATTGCCGTATGGCAATTTCTTTCAACCAACCAGTGTTTCCAGCCCAGAGAAGCAATATTTGCGTGAGAAATAAATTTAAATAAATTTCTCCTCTGCTGGGAATCGAACCCAGGACGCCCGCACAGAAACCAAACTGCTTTCCAACTGTGCCACGGCGGTCGGCCGTTTGAACATGTTTCCATATTATATTTTTTTTATTTTATTTTTATGTAGCTTCTCGGGCAACTAACAGGTGCTATGTCAAATAATTATTTAACACGCACCCAATAATAAGTTGCCACATTTTGGAGACTTACGATATTTATCGTCTCACAGATCCAGACTGAAAACACAATTTTAAAAACTGTGTCTCCACCGGGAATCGAACCCGGGACCCTTGGATCATTTTTATAATATTTATCCAACAATATTAATTTGAGTAAAAAAGGGTTAATTGTACTCAAATTCTACAATCACTTGACATAAGTACAGACTGTCCTCGAGACGTTTTTAAATTTTTTGGTGACACACCTTTTGAAACCCAAATATAAAATTTGAAAAAAAAAAGTCAACTTTGTGAATAAATTGATAAAGTAAGCAATAAGACATTGGACATCTTTTGCAAGCTTGGTATATTATCAAATCTATACTATTATTAAAAGTAAAATTTTAGTAAATGGAGTACGATATGTCGATACGGAATAACCCTATAATAGTGTTTGAATTTGTGAAAATTTAAATGTGTGAAAATAATCTAAAAGCTCACAAATAGTTAATATACCGGAAACAGAAATAATAAAAATTAGGGAATTATTTTATGTCACTGTCATGTGTAGTAACGGAAACTATAAAATTCATTTGTGTCATTATTTCTCAAGGGAGTGTTCTCGGGTCTTAAGCTGTACTCTTGGCCTATACAATTATTATTATTTTGAAACACAAAATATACCTATATCATATATTGGTGTTGTACTGACCTGCAACTCTACATGCCTTAAATAATATTGTTAATAACATACAAAACATGCTTTTTGAACACAAGAAAAAAAAATTGTTTTATATATATTTATGTACATAAGCATTTAGATTTATATATATTTATGTACATAAGTAGAAGCAGCATAATATACTATTTTGGCTTCACAAACATCATACATGATCAATTATTTCTGGACTGCAAAGATTCCAGAGTCGTCTTCCCCATACATGTGACAATAATAATATTAAACAAATTTTAATAATAATATAAATGTCAACTTATATTATTAATAAGATTAGTGATATTGCACAATGCCAAATAATGGGTCTGCGCAATACCAAGAGATTGCACAGCATAAAATAATGATATATTCACAACCAATAATGATATCGAACTTGCTCTATACTCATCTGTAACTCTACGCTCACATAATAGTTATTTAAATTTTTATCAGGTTAATCTGTAAATTTAAAATGGTGAATTTTTTTTGATTAACAATGGAATACCACAGTAAAATTTTAAAAGGGCGCCTGTTGCCAGTGTAACAATTTTTTCCTATTTCAGTGTACCTTCTAATTGAAGTATTTTGAAAAAAAAAAAAAAAGATTTTTTTTTCTTCACTGACAATTCACCCTAGAGAGAGAGAAAGAGAGAGAGAGAGAGAGAGAGAGAGAGAGAGAGAGAGAGAGAGAGAGAGAGAGAGAGAGAGAGAGAGAGAGAGAGAGAGTGCTTTATGCCTTGGTGAAAATATCATAATTTGGTTAAATTTGTTGAAATTAAATTAGTTAAAGTTGGATGTAATTTGACTTTAAGAAGTTAAGTAATAATAATAATAATAATTAGAATTTATAAAGTGCCATTTAGTGATACAAGATCACTCCAAGGGTGCTGTGGCTTATTTGTTGGCTCTACTAAACAAAGCAGTCTTAAGTAATTTACTGAAGGTGTCAACGCTCTGAGCTCCACGTATATCAGGGGGCAATTTGTTCCATTTCAAAGGCCCGTTCACACTGAAACTGCGATCATAGTAAGCCGCTTTATTGAATCTGTCCAACTCTTTTAAAGAGTTGGTACTCTGTGATCCCGATGATCTCAATGAGAGTTGTCTTCCTGATAGGACATTCTTTTGACATAGTTCTTGTATGTAGTGTGGAGCCAAGTCGTTCAGAGCCTTGAACACCATCAAGCACACCTTATAGTCTACTCGTTCTGGACATTATATATGACATATTGATTGGAGATATGCAAGTTATTTCAACCAGATTAAAGTAAAATGAATTGTTGGAAGATATACGGTTGAAGCAATCGAAAAAAAAATAGATATTTTGGATTTTTAATTAAAAAGTTAAGGAATATTTTTCTTCATTAATATCCAAACTATCTAAGTTTTTATTTTTTTTCAAAATGATTCAATTAGCAGTAATGATGGAATATCGAATTGAAAAAATAGTTACGCTGGCAGCAGGCGCCCTCTTAAACTAGAAGTTCAGTTGTTGTCAACGTTTAAACTGTTATGATACGAAACCAAAATTAAAATATTATATATAAAATATGTTGTTTGAACATTGTTTAATACAACCAACTATTTGTGGTTGATCAAAAGTTGACATCCACCATTATATTATTGACAATAAAATACTTATTAAATAATATTTAGTGAGTGAAACCAAAATAGTTTAGCAGACGTAACACAAAAAACCCAAAAGCAAATAAAACCGAAAAGAAAAATCAATACTTATAAACATATTTACACAGAAATGACACCATAATGGCAACAATATAGCACGAAAAAATAATTATAATTGTAGAGAATTTATATTAATGCATTATTCAAACATATTATAGACATGTTTATTTGTAATCAACTATTTAAAAATTGGAAAAGCATGCGTATGAAAAATAATAAAAGGTAGGCAAATCAAAAGTTTGTTGAAATATATGATAGATTTGTCAAAGATGAATTACTTACATAATAATATAATATTCGGAAACAGATGATTAAATAAAGCAAAGACAAAAGTGAAAAACGAATTTGACAAAATACAAATGACAGACTAAAATATATGAATATGAAAATAATCTAAAATACAATAAAAATAACGCACTTCCAACAAGATCAAAAGATTTAGGGTCACATTACAAGAGTTATTTGAGAAAAATGTAAGAAAAAGGTAAGGTCCCGTACTGCGAGAATACTGGACCTCAACTTTTTCATACATTATTGTTGAATAACTCCCGTAATACGACCCTTATTGCGTAAATATATTAGATCAATTTCTGGATAGATAGTTTTGGCTGGTTCCTTTAAAATAATTTTGGATGAAAAACAAAATATTATGAATTAAAGACTGAATTTTTTTATGTAAAAGGATACACAGCAGGTAACAATAATTATTGGATAATATGAACTCTGAGTAGTGATGGCTTTCGGAGTTAATAGCCATCAAAGGGCAGCATGGAGTTTTCACTGGTCTACTCGAAAAATACTGTAAAACTTTACTGTACAAATAGTTGTAAAGAGACAAGGTTGAATTTGAAAGAAAAGAAGCGGTTCAAGTAGCTAATGTATGTTTATTACCTGTTGCAGAAGATGTCTGAGGCCAGGATTGCTGGACATGACCGGTCTCATCATTCTGTTCCCAGCAGCACCGCCCATAGGACCTCCTGTAATAATGTGCCACAACAGGAATTATAGTTGAGTCTATTTTAGAGATTTCAATTGCTGGTACCTCAATCAATCAAGCCAGTTGAATCCACTATGATGTTTCAATAAAACATAAGATTTCATGTTGAATCTTAAAGTAAAATTGACAAATATCAGTATTAAAGACAAAATGAAAATTCTTCCAAAAACAATTGTTCAAATCCACAATTTTACAAATAACATCAGAATAGAAAATCAAATTAGATGGGTCGATAGCAGAGCGGTTAGCGAGCTGGGCTAGTAATCCAGTGGTCACGAGTTCGATTCCTGCCTCGACCTATTTTGTTCACCTATAGCACAAGCATTTATATGCTTATTTTAGGGAACGTAGGAAGATGTATATGTACTTGCTTAACAAGGACATATTCATTTTTTGTAAAAGAAATAGGGGCGAGTTGTGTTCCTCTGGACATTTTCCAGTTTTTGATGAACTTTATTTTTTAAATTAAAATCAATACAAAATGTTTAGGTCATATGAAGCTTAATAAACATTTTATTGTTCTCTAATATTTTATTCTGATAAATCTTCTTCTATACATAGAATAATTACGTTTTTATAAAAACTTCAATATTGTCCAGAGGAACACGAAGAGAATGTTCCTCTGGACATTAAGTAATGTTCCTCTGGACAGTTTAACAACAACTGTGTATGCTTATCAACATTGAATTTTTGGTTGAAAAAAATAACTCAGAATGTCCATAATTGAAGCAATTTAATAACATCATAGAAAATTTATAAAAAAGTAACAAATAACCCAGAAATTTTAGTAAAAAAAAAGATATAATATTACAAATTCAAAATAATTAGATATCTTACAACTCAAAACATCACTAACGGCATCTTTGAGGACATCATGATCTAGGTGACTAGGTGAGTCCTAGTTTTTTCAGTTTTGCTACCTGGCAATGGTGCTGAAAACACGATAGCATGTTACTCTGGCGTGTCCAAAGGAACATGCAAATCAGTGTCCAGAGGAACATGTGGTATACATTTTTAATGTATCTTGTCGTAAATATTTTTGAAGATAGGTAATCAAAGAGATTATTACTTCAATAACACTGCAAATGAGCATGTTTCAATGTATTATTGAAAATATTTGTATAATATGATTCTTTATAGTAAAAAAATATCTCGATAAAAAATGAAAATATTTACTTTTTGAGTAAAAAAAATAAAAACATCGATTCACGCTTAACTACACTTTGAACGAAAATACAAGATGTCAAATTAGTGATGCATGATATGCAAATGTTTATTAAAATGTGTTGAAATGTTGAAATAAAAGTGTTCACTTATGGACATAAATATACTGTCCAGAGGAACACAACTTGCCCCTAATCTATTTTTGTGTCTTTATGTAGCCAGCAAAAAAATCATGTGTCTTCGTAATAATATAACTAAAGATTTGAGGCAAAAAATGTGCAAGGAACCCATTGCTTTATTATACATGTTTTGTAATGTTTATGTTTTGATATGACGTTGTAGAAATTTGAACAATTGGAATTTCTAATAAATATGTGTTAGTAGAATAATTGTGAGTTGAGTAATTTTCATTTGAAAAATAGATTTTCAAAGAATTGAACATTTGATCAATTTTCCTGTTAACTTAAAATTTTAGTATTACATAATGAAAGTAATGAAAAATACTGCTGGATTGCAGTCCTAAGTCTATTTATAAGAAAAAAACTATATTAAAGAACTCAATCTATACTAATATTTATGAAAAAGATATTATTAAAAATAATTCTTGGGCGATATTCCTTTAATTCCACATTTGTACCTATTTGAGGTTTAACATTGCTTGGAAGAGATTGCCCTATGGCAATAAACCTGCCTTTGCATAAAGCATAAACTAAATAAATAAAAATAAATACCAGGTGGTCCTGTCCCAATACCGGCCTGCTGTTGTTGGTTTTGTCCTGGCACTTGTCCCTGGGGACCTTGTCCCATCTCCCCCTGTCCCATCCCCCCTTGTCCCATCCCCCCCTGGCCCATCCCACCCTGACCCATTCCCCCCTGGCCCAAGCCTCCCTGACCCATACCCCCTTGACTCATGCCCCCCTGACCCATTCCCCCTTGGCTCATGCCACCCTGTCCCATGCCCCCCTGTCCCATCCCTCCCTGCCCCATGCCACCCTGGCCCAAGGCACCGGGCCCCTGACCCTGGTTGGGACCCCCTCCTCCCCTCCCCATCTGCTGAAGCTGGGCCTGCAACTGCTTCCTTTGCTGCTCTTGCTGCAACGACATACGATAAAATTATCTTAAATCAGTAAATTTGAAGTCAATAGGAATAGGGATTTCATAGAGACCATGCTCAAGACAGCGGGATAGCTGTCTTGATGCAATCTAAACTCATCTATACATTTCGAGACTGGTTTTGAAGTTCAAAGACTTTTGTATTTTTAATACCATTTTGGTTGAGAATGTGTGCTCAAGACCAATCTCAAGCAGAATGAATCTATAATTCGGACCCATATCATTTTTTAAAACAACCAAATTAAGTCAATAGTAACCAATAGTTCTTGATAGAACTTTATATCACTTTTTAAATGTACCAAATTAAGTCATAGTAACCAATAGTTCTTGATAGAACTCCATATCACTTTTTAAATCAACCAAATTATTCAACCAAATTTTGTTCACCTATAGCAAAAGTATTAATGCTTAGTTTAAGGAATGTATGAGGATGCATATGTTCTTGTTACAAAGACATATTCATCACTTTTTAAAAACAAAAATTATTATGTGACATTATGAGAGTAAATTCGTTTGAAATTGTTGAATAGAAAATATATATTTTGATCTGATTTTGGTTGTGTTCTAAGTAAGCGAAAAAGAAAAATGTATGCAAAATTACAATAATTTACCTCCATCTGTTTATAGTGATGTTCTTGCTGTTGCGCCATCTGCAGGCTATTCTGCAGTTGTCGTACACTGCTCATCTGCGACATTATCTCCATTTGTGACTTATACTGTGCTTCTTGTTGCTGGGCAGCCTCCAGAGTCTGTTGTAACTGTCAAACATAAGAAACACAATGTGTTTAATATAAATCAAACAAAACGAAAACAATAAAATCTGGTGTTCCCCAAGGAAGTGTACTCAGACCAATATTATTTATATTAAGTATAATATGCAAATAGATATTTGAAAATTCTTAAAAGTCTGTCAGTAAATCTTATAAATTAAATGACAATATTTCATGAAAATTAATATTGATTTGTATCTTTTCGTGATAACCTTTTACTTTCCCACATTCATTCAAATTCACATTATAATAATTTTTAATCTGCTTTTTGTTAAACAGAAGAAACAATATTATGCTTACATGCATGATGACTTCAAGGTTCTGTTGTCTAGCTGCCTCAATCTCATACTGTGATCTCTGCTGCTGTCCTCCAGGGGCTCCACTGGTGCCCCCACCAGCCGTGCCACCTCGACCTGCACCTCCTGAGTTTCCTTGGCCTCCGGACATACCCTAAATGAACACATCAAATACATATTAATACATATCTCAATAATTCATATGGCATCTGTTGATAAAAATATGAATGAAAACGTTTACCTAAGACTCAAACTAAACAGTATTGTAGTGTTTACATATTTGATTTTCGTTTTCGTCTATTGAGACATTGAATTTGTTAAAAAATTCACAGATTTCATTAATTTTTCTTCTTCATCTTGAGCTAGGTCAAATGACCGGTTTGTGAAGGTGGAATGGGGAGATCTAGCTGTCTAGATCTCTTCAGTGGTTTTCCGAGAAGTTATCTATGGTTGAGGTTTTCCATCTTTGCAATTTTAAC